>OVAY01003529.1:0-10774 GCA_900406395.1 Kernera saxatilis
TATAATATTAAAGACTAAAGACTAAAAAATTTATAAACCAAATAAACCAATTAAAGACTAAAAAATTTATAATATTTATTTTATTCAGTTTAATTATATAGATCAATTAATTGATCATATTTATATACATCATCATGAACCATCATTTATCTTTTCTTATAGTTCTATTTTTTTTATATGAATGATATCATGATTTATTTTGTATTCAAAAATAAAATCAAATAAAAATAAAAGTTGGAATGCAATGATTAAAAACTAATTATTAATATGATATAATTGGATATCAAATCTTACTTATTCAATTTGATTGGTTGTTACCATTTTTTTTGGAAATTATTATATAATTTTCGTCCATAATTAAATAGGACAATATCTTTGATTTTTTTTTGAAAAAATCGGTTACAATTATGGGATGTTAAAGATTTCAAATTTATAATATTTATCTTATTCAGTTTAATTATACGGATCAACTAAAAATCCAAATTAAACCAAATAAATATTTTAAATTTGGATGTTTATTAATTGAGGCTTCCTACTATTATTATTTATTCTTATTTTGGTCATATTTATATACATCATTGTGAACCATCATTTAACTTTATATCCGATGTGGGACTTTTAACACATATTTGTTTTTTCATTAATTGAGTAATTTTTGTCCGTTTTTTAAAATTAAAATAATAACATATGCGAAAAAATAATTCTAATTTTTTTTTATATGAATGATATCATGATTCATTTTGTATTCAAAAATAAAATTAAATAAAAGTAAAAGTTGGAATGCAATGATTAAAAAATAATTAATATGATATAATTATATATCAAATCTTACTTATTCAATTTGATTGGTTGTTAATATTTTTTGAAAATTATTATATAATTTTCGTCCATAATTAAATAGGACAATATCTTTGATTTTTTTTTTTTTAAATCGGTTGCAATTATGGGATGTTATATAATATATAACAAATAATTATATTGTATATGATAATGGCATAACTTATAATTAATCTAGTAAATAAAACCTTGTTTCGAAAATGTTGTGAGAAGCNTAATGGCATAACTTATAATTAATCTAGTAAATAAAACCTTGTTTCGAAAATGTTGTGAGAAGCTTTCTAGAAGTGACACGTCAGCATAGCAGCTCTGTTAAATGCATTTCTTAAAAATGCTTCTCTTTTAATAAGTAGGGGATATTCTCTTTATCGAAAATCAATAGACCTTTTCTCTTTTTTAAGAATTTATATTATCGGGATTTTAGTTAGCTTGGTGGCATCCAAGAGTATATTCTATGATGTACTTTTCTCTTTATTAATGAAATTCAGTTGTCGACAAAAAATAAATTTTACATGATATCATTTTTTTTTACCATGCGCGATTAACAACATGCGGTATTTACAAAAATTATCCTACTTTTCTTCTGCAAATATTGCCCAAAAAATTACATCATTTCAGCAAAAAAAAAAAACCCTTATAATTTTGTCGCGTGTTGGGTTATAGTAAGACGCGTTCTAATTAATATAATAGGATAGATCTAAGAATGCTCTGCAAGGCAAGAAAATATGTATATATTTAAAACATAATGATCTAATCCTACAGCTATTGTTCTCTTTGACCTTTTCTTCTATGGCTTATTGTTTTTCTAATGCTCTCTTGCGTAGGTTAAGCAGAGGATAAAACCCCAACAACGACATTTAGAATATATTCGATTTTAATATATGTGTCGATATGTGACTTATGAAAAAAACAAAATGAATTTTCGAAATTTTATAGTTGACAAATGATGAATTAACAAAAAAAAAACCTAATAGTTGACAAATGAAAATTTTTATATTGTTCCTCACGTCATTCGATATTTTAAAAAAAAATAAGAACAGGCATAGTGCCGATAGAATACTAGGAGGCAATAAAATTTGATCAAATGTCAAAAACAAACTTGAAAGTTTGAGAAAGGAAAACAAAGGTTCATTTGAGCTCTCTCTCTCTCTCTCTCTCTCTTCACCAGCTTCACAGTTGAGCAATCTCTTCCTCTGTCTCTGTGTGTAGACATATATACTTGTTTTATTTTTGCCAATTAATGTTTTAGCTATGTGATGTTATCCGTTTGGTATATCTAAATCACCTTAGAAACGTAATAAGCATATGATGCAGTCGTCTTAGACACTTGGGAAAATTCAGTTCGTTCGTAAAGTCTATAGAAAACACCGAGAATTAGAGATATTTGAGATTGTTATTATTGAGAAACCATTTCAAATAACAGAGGTTTGTTCCTGTGCGAAGTTTCTGCTAGCTACTGGTAGGATTTCTTAAGTTGTAGTCTGCAGGAACCATTCTCTCTATGTTATTGCTTTTGATTTTTGGATGGCTTATGTTTATCCCTATTCCTTTTAGAATAGGAATTACATTGTGTATATCTTTTTGGAATTTATCCATTGCGAATCTTCTGGAACAACCTAGATTCGGTTGATTCCTAGAATAACAGTGTTTTTTGAAATCTTAGCGTTTCTTTGTCCTTCTTTCTCTAGGTTTCTTTTTTTCCTTTTCTTAATTTTTCTGAATTTTAGAAACGACTACTAGGCTTGGCCCGTGACAAAATTATGCCCAATAACTTCGAAAATGTATATGGAGATTGCAAGCTATGTGGGTTAGTCTAGTAAAAACACATGTTTAACACTATCTAAACTCTTGATCTATGAATGGAGATTTGAATTGGTTCGTGACGATGGCCCAAAAGATGGAAGCAAGGGGAGGGAAGGGAGGCAAAGTGTGGGATGATGGAGCCGACCACGACACTATAACAAAAATTCATGTTCGAGGTGGTCTTCAAGGCATACAATTCATCAAGTTTGACTATGTCAAGAATGGACAGCCGAAAAATGGACCAATCCACGGTCTCTCTGGTAAAGGTTTTACAGAGACGGTATGTATGTCTTGGAAACACTAAAGTCAAAGTAGAACAATTAGTTTTAATAACCAAATTTTAGAAACCACTATTCTACATTCAAATACAAATCAAAAGAGAAGAAAAAAAATAACTGGCGAGGAAATGTCTTTAGACAAATGGTTAAAGTTTATATTTGCGGCTTTTTTACCGGAATTCGACTCCATCTCCCTACAAAATAATTGACTAAATAATTTAGTAGGCTTTGTTGACAAAAAAAAAAAAAAGTATATCTGGCAATCTTGGGTTGATGATATTTGACTTTGTAAATTGTAATCTTGTGTTTTCACCACTTTTTCTTTTGCAGTTTGAGATTAACCAGAAGTTTGAGATTGACTATGTCCGTAGTGAATATCTCAAAGTTGTTGAGGGTTACTACAATGAAGCGACCGGTGTGGTTCAGGGACTTCGCTTCAAAACCAACCTGAACACTTCTGGCCTTATTGGTTACGACAGTGGCACTATGTTTTCACTCGGAGCTCCAGGAAGATTTATCATTGGGTTTCATGGATTTGCTGATTCAAACCTCAAATCTCTTGGAGCATATTTTACAAAATTTCCTCTTATTAAGCTGCCATACAGAGGTGGTACTAGCGGAGGTTCGGAATGGGATGATGGTGGTCACTATGATGGTGTGAGAATTGTCTATGTTTCATATGATATGCATTGTGTCAGGCATCTCAAGTTCGACTACGCCAAAGGAGGCAAAGTGGAAACGAGGGAGCATGGGAATAAGGGAGTGCAAAATCAGGTCCTTTTAAACTCCTAATTTCTGAATCTTTTGCTTATAATTTAGGACCACCAATTAATTTGAGGGCCACATTTTGGTTTAAGATACTAAATTTATGAGATTACAAACACTAAGGAGAATTTATTGGTTCATGGATTTAATTGATTTAGAAATCCAAAGCAAAATCATGTCTTATTGGATCCTTGATTTTAAAATCTTAGTCGAAATCACGTGTTATTCATTCAGTAATTCTAAATACGAGTTAAAATTATGTATTATTCGTTTAATGATTTATTGTTGGATTTTATATGGATTTTGGAAGTGAAAAATATAAGGATTCAAATATGTGGGTAAACCATTATGTTTGATTTAAAAATCAATGAAGATTTTCAAATCTCATATAGATTTATAAATAAATTAATATGCATGAATAAATGCCCCTAAAAAACAAATAAGATATCTTTTAGGCCAACAAATATAAGAAAAATATATGGATTGTGCAATATTATGTGTATTAAAACTAATATTACTTACTTGACCAAAAAAAAAACTTATATCACTTTAAAGTTTTTGAAAAGAATATAAAATACATCATAATTTTGTTTGTTTTGTTTTAGACCACTACTTTTTTGTTGGATCGGCACTTATAAGAAGCTTCTTTTTTTTTATTTGATTGCAGTTTGTTGTAAACTATCCTAATGACTATATCACATGTGTGGAGGCGACCGTTGAAAGAGTTATCGCTGATTTTGATGCAGTCGTCATTACGTCGTTGACTTTCAAAACATCAAAAGGGATTACATCTCCGACCTTTGGAAACCGTATTGGCCTCAAATATGTGATGCAAAGCCAAGGCCGTGCCATAACTGGTTTTCATGGAAGGATAGGTTTAGCTCTTGACGCTTTAGGAATATACTGTGGTGCCCTTCCTCCTTCTGCTTAGCAACTATGATGGGATTCTACCGGCCGGTTCGAGTGAGAAAACCGATTTCAATTACAAAGATTGAACCGGCAGGAATGGGTGAAATAGGGAGAAACGAATATCAAGTTTATTGTTTTAGTAATAATAAGAGAAACTACAAAACTCATATTTGCATTGGCGGAACTAGTCGTAAGGAGGGGGTCACTTGACCCTTATAACATTTATAAAATTTTATTTACATGCTTAATTAGTTGGTGTTTGATAGATGTTTTGGTTTGAAATACTTAAATTGACCCCATTGTCCAAATTCTGTCATCTGCACCTTTTAGTTAAATTTTTTTTTTCCATTTAAGCATATTTTCTAATTCTTTCCATATTTTTTTTGGGGTCAATTTTCATTCTTCCTTTCTCTCTTATAAATTAAACCATTCCTAATATTAGTCATGTAATGTATATCAAGTTTGGGCAACTGCTTCTGATTTTTTCCCTATTAATTGTTAAATATATATTTCATCTAAAAGAATCTGAATTTAGATAGACACACCAATTAACTAACGAGGATACTAATTTATAAATTTAGATAATAAATCTATGAGGAATAAACAAATTTTCATATATTTTTTTGTCACCAATATTTTACAAAAAATATTAAAATAGAAAATGATACATAACATGAGGCTACTGATCTATTTTACAAAAAAAAGTAAACCCTTCTAAAACTATAATTTTATTATTGAAATGAGGTTTACAATAATAATGCAGTATTCTTAGTTCTATTTTATTTATGAAAAAATTACTAATAATACGTGAAATGTTTAAAATTATTTACAGCAATAATTTCTTTTTGTTGAGATAAATTTTTTAATATTATTACATAATTATATCAATGTTGACCCAATAACAAATATTTCTGGCTCCACCACTGATCGTCTTTGTGCATTTTAGAATTAACTTGTTGTCTGCCAATAAGAGAAGAAAACTTAAAATTTAACTTATTGAATTAGATGGGATTTAATAGTTCGTACTTTTCAATAGAAGAACACAAACTTTTTTGAATTATAAAACGAAGAGATCAAAAATCGGGAGGGATTTGTTGGGAATCCATAATTTGAAAGAGTTTGCTACCGTTAAAATATTTATTAAAAAAAAAGTAGTAAAAATGCATATGATGGAAGGCTCCACACAAATTAATTTCACCTACATTGTTTAACATATTGTCGCATTCATTTTCTAACTTTTGTAACACGAGAAAACAATTGAGCAGTCTAGGCTTTGTGGTCAGGTGGTAAGGGACGGTCTGGGATGCCAACACGTTTCAGGTTCGATCCACCTGCTGCTTGCAACTACAACACACTTCCATAGATCTGAGATTTACTCATGAGTTATAAAAAACAAAAAAAACAATTGAGTAAATTAATTTTGAAAAGGTTATTTTAGTGGATGTAGTTACCGAATGGACCGAATCGACCAAACCAAAGTTTATTTATTTATTTTTTGGTTTGCTTTGGTTTTCACTTTTGAACATATCGAAAAACTTCAAAATTGATTTTGGTTTTTAGTTCGGTTCGGTTCTTGGACTGTTTTTTTTTTAAATTTTTAATATATACCCGAATCGGTTTTTAATCGGTTTTTCCTAAAATAATCGAATAAATCGGATAAACCAAACAAACCAAAAAAAAATACTGAATTTAATTGAAGTAAACCAAAAACTTTTTTTTTTCCAAAACAAAACCGAATAAACCAAATTAATTTCCCTCAAAATATTCAATTCGACTGAGTTCTACCTAAACCGAACAAACCGAACCGATCCGATACTTAGCTGATAAAGTTTGTTTCTTACAAGACACACCATGACACCACTTACGCCACCACCGACAATCGGTTGCTAAATGACCTAAGATCGGAATGAACAAACAACGACGATTGATTCATAATTAATTAATTTATGAACAATACAATAATTCTCAAGACGGTCCGTACAAAAATTCATTCATCTTCATCAATCGAAACCCTAACTTCCTTCCCAATCCTCTCAATCTCGAAAGATGAATCTCTTCGAATCAGTTCTCTCCGAATACGATCATCATCATCAACAACAACAACCCGATTCACCAGAATCCACTCAATCTCCTCTCGATGATTACACCACTTCTTCTTCTTCTTCTTCTTCATGGAGCTTCGGGAATCTGATCAAAACCCTGGCGACCAAATCCGAATCCTTAATCGGATCATACCGTCGCGATTTCGAGGAATTCGGATCCGAATTGAAGAAAGAAACCGCCGTAATCCGACAGGTAGCTTCCCGTGCCGTCAAGGACTTGCCTGACTCTCTCGAAATCGGCGCCTCCGTCGCTCAAGAGTCTCTCGAATCGGTGGGTCAAGCGATCGACGATATCGGAGCCACCGTGTGGAAATCGACGGCTAAGATTATCTCTCATGGTAAGCAATCTCTATTATCGGAAGACTCTGATGATAACCGTGGAAATCATCAGGGCTTATCATCTGTGAAACCGTATAATCGATTCGAGATGCAATTGCTTGCTATTCAATCTGATAAAGGCACGTATGTTAGAGAACCAGATGATTTAGGGGATTTTGAGAATTGGGTTCTAGGGTTTAAGTTAGAGGAGAAAAGCAGTGAGATTGTTGATTTAATCGGCGAAAACAAAGCTTTGAAAGAGATCTACGATGAGATTGTGCCTGTGGAAGTTGATGCTGAGACTTTCTGGAGGAGATACTTCTATAAAGTGTTTAAACTTGAGCAAGCAGAAGAGGCTAGAGTTAAGCTTGTGAAGAGAGCTGTTTCCGGTGAAGAAGAGGAGGATTTGAGCTGGGATCTTGATGATGAGGGAGATGTAACCGGAGGTGACGAAGATTCTAAAGAAAATGAGGCCGAGAAAGACAGTGAGAGAGGATCAGAGAAGGCAGAGAGCAGAGAGGTGTCGTCTAAGGACAGTGATATCTCGGTGATTTCGACGCAGCCTTCTTTACCTGAGGTTGAAGATCTTGGGTGGGATCAGATGGAAGAAGATATCAGAAGCAATGAGGATAAAAGTTTGGAAGCTGGTCAAGGGACTAAGGAGAAATCTGATTGGCGAAGACGGGTCAATATAGCAGAGGAAGAAGAAGATTTAACTTGGGATATTGAAGATGAAGATGATGACTCTGTTAAACAATAAACAAGAATACTTGTGTTATAGAAAAAGGAAAATCAAGATTCTCCATTGCAGTGTGATCGCAGATCTTAAGGGATCAAATGCTAAAACTCGAATCTGCCGTGTTGAAGAATCGCAAAGCCTCGGGATCAATTTCGATTCGTTCTTCAACAAGCAGAAACAAGAAATCTCTACATATCTAATGTGTCTTGGACTCTTGAGCAATGTCAGGTAAATAAACCAAATACGATTCTTCCTTAAAACAAATAATTTGTATAATACTCTTGGATATGTCGCAACTCAAATACAAAACACAGTTTGTTAGCATTAAGTGAATCTTCTTTGAACATAATATACTACATCATTTATAAAAGTCATCTGTTTTGTTTGGCTGAGTAAGTATAATTGCACTTTTGATAAGATCTTTACATCTTTCTATGTATCTATATTTTGAGTAACACAAAGAGCTCAAAGTCTTTAGGTGGAGTAGCGACTACGAATGTAGATGAACAAAGCCGTGGATGCAGCCGCCACATACGGGAAGATTGTCCATATTCCCTGCACAAAGATCGGAACCAAAAACTTGTGTCAAAGGCTCAAAAGCTTCACATCTGTTTTGTTGTCTCTCTCTCTCTCTCTACTTACCACTGCAGTTGCTACTGTTGCAACAGCAAACATCGGGCGTTCTCTAAGGAGAAACCCGATCACAAGCTGAAACATTTGTTAGAATCAGGACACTCTAGTTAGTCCCTGGAATCACATTGTAACGAGAGTATCGAATCGAATATAAAGAAAAACGCAGATAAACCTGAAGTGGAAGAGTAATCAAGCCACCACAACAAACTCCTGCAAAGAAACACTCTGGAGATATTCCCTGTAAAAGATTCATATGGATAGGTTTTGAGTAAACCAATTTGCTTGCATATCTAAATCAATTCTGCGACATACTTACAAGAGCCCCTGCTAAGAATGCTGTAGGATTCCTCATTCCCAGAGAAAATCTTTCCACTGCAATTCAATGATTCCATAGAACCAAAACATTAGCCACAAGAAATGATAATATAAAGTCATTCATCACATTCTACATAATCTTTTCCACTGCATTCAAATGGCAACTTACCAAAACCGGAGAGGTTTCCATACTTTTGGACGGCCTGAGTAATGCTCAGCGCTTTCTCTTTACCTATACCGAGCTTTCGAAATCGAAATGGCGAAAAAGTAGAAAAGAATCAGCTTTTGGGGATACACATTGCAACTGGATAATAACAAGAATGGGTTTCACCTAAAGGAAGTTATAACCTTTGAACAAACATCATCTGATCCTCCACTTTGTCTGAAGAGCTTCCCAAGGTAAAACGGTATCATATCGCTTATACAAACTCCCCTTTTCCGAGTTTTTTTTCAAGTTACCAACAAAAACAACAAAGATGACCAATAAGAACCATGGGGACTATGTTGTTTTAACCAGAGATATTGCTTTTTACCAGTAAACCCATGAAACTGTAGACACTATATAAGGAGCATTCCGAGAGAAAGACTCAGCAAACGATTGCCACGTCCCATCCAGAGTTAACATTCGAGCCAATGTTATCCCAACCTACATTTAGCATTCAGATGAAACTTTCATCTCAAAATGAAATCTTTAATGAGGCAGAACCTGAAAGGTTATAGGAAGACGAAACAGAAGTACCGGATTAAACCACAGACCCATATATTTAGAGCCTCTTCACTTATAAAAAGCCCGCACCCGGCTGCCATTAGCAGCCAAAAGTAAACCCATCTGCAGAAAGTAAAGACATTGAAGCAGGCTAAAAGGTACAATCTTGTTCATAAGGAAGACTATTTGTCGCTAACTGTTTACATTACCCTGGTGCATTTCCTGGAATTACGAATCTGTTTCCAAAGGCATTGAACGTGAAGCCTACTGAAGATGATGATGAAGCTTTGGCTAGGCTCTTAACCTCAAAAGGTGAGCCACCAGAGCCCTTCAAGGTTACACATATTACTGTAATAGTCAGAGCCAATCCTAACCCCATACCTAACTTTGCTATGAATGGGACTCTCTTCTTCTCAGAAACTCTTATGTTTTCGTTTTTAAGTATCTCATCCACATTTGGTTTCTCATCTTCACTATCTTGAGATTTTCTGGAGTCATTATCTCCGACGTTTTCTTTCTGGAAGCTTCTCACCCTGATCCTGCCACAGTATAAGCATCAAATTGTCAGCCAATAAACTCCCTCACTCAGATAATGATAAGCTAAAGGAAAGAAACTGACAAGCCAATATGTTTACGAGCCACACGTCTAAACAAAGTTGACCCTTTTTGTGCTAATTCTAGTCAAATTGGCATCTAAATTGAAACAAGCATTGTGATAGCCAACAAGAAAATGTTGAAACTACTAAGATGCTCAATTTCTTTCTAAACCACAAGTGTTTCCCATGAGATGATTGTAAGTTGCAAAACAAACCACTTCTATAGATTTAGCTATTCAAAGATTCCAAATTTTGTTTTCCAGGACAATCAAATTCCACATAAAGAATGCCCAAATTCAACAATCAGAACATATCTAATCCCTTTCTATCAAACTAAAAAAAAGATCAAAATTTTGATGGGAGAAAGTAATTATCACGAACTTAAAACCTGTAAGTGTAAGAAGAAGACTTGAAGAGACGTGACAAGGAGAAGCTTTCTGCAGAACCATAAGAAACTCTGCTTTTTAAGACGAGAACAAGGTTGGGTTTCGGAAGGTTTAAGGAAAACCCATTAACGGGAACAGCCATGGAAGAAGACAACATTTTTCAGAAGATGGAATCTAGAGAGGAAACAATGTGTGAGTTTTGGTTCGAATTGGCCCTTGTTTGAGTGGTGATCGGTGACTCTGAAGATACGCATATTCTCTCTGTGATTCAAAGAGCGTCGATATATTGAGCATTCTATACCAGAAAATTCCGTAAAATTTATAAACAAAATGTTAATTTTAATCTTTGTCAGAAATATTTGTGTTAGCAATGGACTGGCCAAAAAT
>OVAY01003530.1:0-10773 GCA_900406395.1 Kernera saxatilis
TTAAAATATTTGTTCAAATAAACAATACAGATTCTTTGATTTTTTTTTTTTAAAATATCCTATATGTTATAGATTTTCAGAAACTATGGTGCAAAAGATATGTTAAAACATAAATGACATGTAGTAATTTTTTAGAGATTATGGTGAGAAAACGTAAAATATTAGAAAATTAATACTAATTTGGTTTTTAATGATCAAATTTAAAATATAGTTTATATAATGCTAAAATTATTAAAATTGGGTTGAGATTTTGTACTCTAATAGACCTTGTTGTTTTGGCTATTTTTCATAAATTATGTTTAGTGAGAATTTGAAGATATTAGAGGATTAAATGCAAATTTTGATAAATTAAAAGACACTTGGCAGCTTCTCATCACTTGAGTTTTGAGAAACCTTACAATATTATATAAGATTTGGCTTGGAAATTGCTATATAATCAAACAGCATTTTTGATTGCCAATGTAATTAAGTACATGTTGGAGCTTTTGTACAATACATGTTTTCTTTGGTAGTAAACAATCCTTAATACCTATGGAACCTAATCTAAAACTTCATACAGATAATGGTCACTTGCTTCCATATGCATGCAATTCACAAGATTCTTCGTTAACTTAAAGGCAGCATTAGACAAGGTTTGTTTTACTCCAGTTATCCAAACATGTCTCTTCGAGGTTTCACTTATTATGATTGGGTAGTTTCTCAACAAAGTCGTAAATCTATTACTGGATTTTGTATATTCATTGGGGATTTTAATATTGTTTCTTAGAACTAAAAAAAATAAAAAATCAATCCATTGTTTCTCGCAGTTCGACTAAACCAGAGCCTGGAGCTATGGCTTTGGAACTTCTGAACTGGTTTGATTTGGATTACTCGTATTTTCGAAGATTTTAAGCTTCCGCCTTCTCTTCCTGGTGTATACTATAATTCTTCATATTGTTTCATGATGAAGACGTTTCGCTTCACGTTTGTTCGGAGCATCAATTAGTAGATGCTTTGAGTAAGTCTATATATCCATCACAGTTTTAGAAGTTACTTCTCAATTGAGTCTTTGTAATAACTATGGAACTCCATCCTAAGGAGGGTTTTAGATTTGATTGTACCGGTTTGTTCTAGCGTTTTTCTGTTGGTTTATTTTTTTAGGTTTACACTTTATATATAAACCACTTGTATAGATTATTTTGTGAATGAATAAAACAGAGATCATTATTTACATTTTCCTAAAAAGTTCTTCTGTAATTTTTTTTTTTTTTAACATCTTCTGTAAATTTGAATTTTCTATAGCTCAATTTTTCTTTTCTGTGTAGCAAAATTAGATTGGTTTGCAAAATTATATAACCTATTCCTGATATAAAAAGATTAAATAAATTGGCAAATAATTCATTTAAATATGTGGAGATTTTAAAATTGCATTGATTTTGGCACTTCAAATTGGTAAAAGTTTTCAAATTGTTCTCTAGTGGTTTCTCAGTTTTTCTTCTTAAAAATCAAAATGCATCTATCACATTCACGAAAATGTAGACCGTAAGTTGTAATCCTTTTGTTGACCTCTTCCAATAAACCAAGCACAATCGTTGATCAAAAGACCAAGCCCGCAAGGTGGTGGGCTAGTGGTAGGGCGAGCTTGGGGGAAGGGTGCAACTCCCATATCCGGGTTCGACTCCCTCCCTATGCTGTTATCAACACTTTGTTGTGAAGTCTGTCAGTTGGGCCGAAGGCTCAATTGGTTTACCTAGTAGTCAGAAATGCAGGCGGTCTGTCTACCCCCGGGCATTAGTCGGAAAGCATCCCAAATTCGGACCAGACAGTGTGGTAGCCCACCTCTCCGGGTGGTAGTGAGTCCACTCTGTAGCACCTCGGTGCGTTCCTCCCGAGACTGACCGGAAGCCGATCGGATATATCAAAAAAAAAAAAAAAAAAAAAAANAAAAAAAATCAAAAGACCAAAGTGGTCATTCTCATATATATTAGATGATTTATATTTAACTAATATATATTGTATTCAAACTTTTCAAAGTACGAACATTCTTAGCCTTTTAAGTTCAAAGTATGAAAATGATGATCATCGTCATGTGACTAGTACAAAGTAGAAACCCCTTTCACCATTATATACCAATGCTAAAACAGTGATAAATGTCATTCTATATAGACCCTATCTATAAGACAATGTACAGTATAATTATTTCCATGTTTTTATAGAAATATCTTCTTTCAAAACCAACAAAACTAAGTAAAGCAGCCTAAATATCGAGATCCTTTGGTATCTCTGTCACAAAGCATTGAATACTCAATGGCAACTTTTGCATAAAAATCCCAAATTTGCAAATTGCAATAATGTTGACTTTTCTATTAAATAGTCACAACTTTTTAGCAGCTAAGCTAAAGGTCATCAGACCTCAGAAGCTATGTTACAAAGGAAATTGTGTATCTGCACAGATGATAATGAGCACCTCTTTTTCTTCAACTACTCATTTCTGCTACCCAAGTTTTCAAGCTAACAACTTTTCAATTATTCAAAAGGATAATACTAATTGGAGAACGTTAATTAACATAGGACATAAAAAACATATCCCAAACTCAGAAAATAAAACTCACTCGTAGAATACAAAAATGAGATTACAATATCCCAACCTAAGGCCATATTAAAGCCAAAACACACATAGAAGTATAGAACCGATCTCGTTGAATATCGTAATCTTGATGATCAATGCAGAGATTAAAAAAAAAAAAAACAGGCAAAATTGAAAAATGAAAATAATAATACTAGTCTTGAATCATAAATTACTTAAGGCTCATACATATAAGTATATGGATAGATGGTACAATATTAAATATATCGCTTATTCTCCTTCCATCTCATTAATTCCTCCTTTTTGTTCAATGTCATGATAAATCAGAAACCTCCATTGTTGTTACCCTTTTCTTCTACAATGAAGATCAAAGAGGTGCTTGTGGGTTAATTAAGAAAGATTTAAATAGTGATTAATTAACCTTATCTAAAATGTATTAGAAACATAAAAGCCAACCTGTGTTTAGAGGTGTGAGTTTGGAGGAGAAGAAGAAGAGTTTGGTTGAGTAGCTTCTTCTCCATGGATGGGGAAACTAAGGCCTTGCATCATCATCATCCCATGAGAACCAAACTGTGATGAAGAAGCAAACATCACATGAGAAGGAGAAACTTGATTGTGATGATGATGTGGATCCGACGTCGTTTGATGATGATGATCCCAAGAACGAAACGAATGAGGGAATAAACTGGACTGAAGGGTACCCCTTTGTTGTTGTTGTTGTTGGCCACCAAGAAACACTTGTTGCTGCTGACTATTAAGCAATGTCATCATCGATGGTTGATGATGATGATGATGATGATTCACCATGAAACCACCATTACTCCTTTCTTGTTCTTGTTGTTGCTCTGATGGTGATGATGATGACGTCATCGCTAAGTCGTGATGATTCCACCCCGAGATTCTCCCGAATGTCTCGAAATGAGTCGCCGTGAAGTTGTTGGTCTCGGGGACTACTGTGTTGTTGTTGTTGTTTCCTTGAAATGTGTGAAGAGAGAGTCCAAGATCTTGGCTAAGGTTCGGTGTTGTTGTTGTTGTTCTTGAGACGACAATATTGTCGTCATCATGATGAGGGTAGTTTTGGAAATTCATGTTTGTACCACCACCGCCGCTTGTTGTCGTCGTCGTCGCCGGAAAGAACGTTTTCATCGCGTCTCCAGGATCAAGATTCGCCGCCACAAACTGCGTTTGGTTATTAACCAAGTTGGGCTCGGAAGAAGAAGATCCCGGTTTAGTATTATTATTCTCCGGATCTTGACTGGTTTCGAGCTTATCGATGGCGGATTTAGCTTTCTTGATGAGCCAATCCACGGCTTTGCTTGGCCGGTCATACCCTAACCGGTCTTGGACATCGTAGAACTGAATCGCCGTGTGAGCTGAGAGTCTCACGCGCCGGTCACGTGGACCCTTCGATGTGAAGACTTTGCTGTGACGGTCTTTTCGTCCCGTGGCTCGGATTATGTGACCGCCTTGAACCTCAACTATCTCTCCTCCTACTTCTCCGACGCTGTAACCTTTAAGTCCCATTTTTTTAACCTCTCAAAATGACATTTTCTCGATGGTTTTTTATCAGCTTGGGAAGGAAACTTGCATGCCGTTTTTGTTTGGCTCTTCAAAGTGCTTGCCGTTTTTTTGTTGTAGTTGTGTTTGGTGTGTAGTGAGTTAATAACATCTGATGCAGGCTGGAGACAGCTACCTGAAAGCTGATACAAGAAGCAGCTCCTCTATGCAGATCCCCAAAAGATCTGCCATGGCAGTCACAAGATTTAATGACCCAAGATACCAAAATCAACCAAAAACAAAAGAAAACCAAAACAAGAGAAGAGGCCTCACAACAAAAGAATTGGAATCTCTGGTCTAGGGTTTTTCCAAACTGATGAAATTTGGACAATAGAATTGATATAAGAAAAAAAGGAGAAAAACTTGTTGATATGTTTAGTTGGTCCAAAATCAAAGCGCAAGAAGAAGAGAGAGAATAATAGAGAGATATAAAGGCAGAGAGAGAGAGAGTATTGTTGGTGGAAAGGATGGCAGAAGTGAAGGGTTCAGAATAGGAAAGTAAACTAAATAAATACCCTTTTGCTTTCAACCTTTTGTTCCTTGTTATAAGATTCCCATTTCACATATCAACATGTGTCCTTCCTTAACTTCTTAGCCACATATATTTATTTCAGTATTATTTGTTACAGAGAAATTCCTCAATCATTATTCTTCAATCATGCGTGCCATTTCAAATTCTTGGAACATACATATATAACAATGTGAAAAAACCACACACACACACACACACACATATGTTGGTCGGTAGAAAATTACATGTTAATCAGAGTGGGCAATGGAATAGTTTGACGTATACTAGTATTATTGATATTGAGTCCCGTTTATTTTTTGATTTTATTTTGTTAAGGTCATGTTTATTTTTTTATGTTTATAGGGAGAGAGGGAGAGAAAAGATTGTATGTGTTTCATGTGGATAACTATGATTAAAGCGTAGTGTTGAATGATGTTCGAATTTCGAGGATCAAAAAGTGTTAGGAACTTATGATTAAGGTCATCGTAAATTTGCCATTTCTTTCAATTACAACTCTACCATTTATGAAGAAGAAGAAAAAACTTTGGTTTTTCCTTTTATGATCCCTTATTTTTAACATCTTTTTCTTATTATTCAAGGCGTTGATAATGATACACAACAGCTTTTTCTCGTTCCACTAAAAAGAGAGAGCAATGAAATAGACTTACGTTTCAGACTCTTTTTTCTTCTTACCACAACCATACGTTATACATTTGAATACTAGTTTGGAGTTTTGGAATAATGTCTAGATATTTTTGTACATATTCGTTTGTTTTAATTAATAAAGAAGATATAGTAATCCTTTCGTCCCCAAATTAATATAAAAGGGAACAATAAATCCCCGATTTGCATAATTAATGTTGTTACTTATTTTCGATTTAAAATAATGGTGTGTATGCCAGCGTTCTATGTTACAATTTCATTTGTTCAATCTAGTTTAGTTATTAAATTTTTGTTGTGCATGTAATCTGATAGTTTGCATTAGTATCGTTGTTGTACTGATACAAAACTCAAATCATGTAAAAAATGCATATTGCTGATAAATAAATATCTAAAGCTCAATTTTTGACACAATTCCAATAGCTCGTTATAAAATATTCATTTAATGTTTTAGCAAAAAAAATATTCATTTAATGTATAATAAGAGGAAAAAACAGAAATGAAAAAGTTGGGAATTTGTCGTCAACTTGAAGACTCCCGAAAGTTAAAGAAAAAAAAAAGAATTGCATGATTTTTAGTTAATGTCTTTAGAAAAAGCATACGCGCATGCAATCCACCTTCATCCCAAAAGATTCCACATTATACTGCCCCCAAGTCGTGAAACTTAAGTTAACCCTACACCCTCTAGATATCTTATCCATCATATCCACTTTTCAAAAAAGAAAAATCATATCCAGTTTTAATTCATTTTTACTTAAAATACTTCTATGGTTGACAATTGATCGTGGTCTATGAATAAGTTTGGCAAATTGGTTATAAGTGAAGAGAACCGAGTTAGACTATGAGAGAGAGACCGTAACTCTCACATGTTCTCATAAAGCTCATTGGCATCATTGTAACGTGATGCACTTGTGGCTTTGACCGTTCTAAAGAAAGATCCAAGGGATTTTATGGTTTTATAACATCTTGAATGTTTCCATATGTGGATCTCTCAAGTCTTATGGTCCACTATCGGTCTATAGATTCTACTTTCATTCGACGGTTGGTTAGCGAGTTCGTAAAATTTGTTAAACTTCTTGATTGACCATGCAAATCATCACATGAGTTTTTTTTCGTGTTTTTCTTCACACGTATATGATATTAAAAATCGTCTACTAAATAGGCTAACCATCATAAAACTACTCTATGTTAAACACGATTAATTGTTGAGTTCTTTCATAAAGATCTTCGAACATTCAAACCCTTTTAAATGATATAGATATTGAAACCATTTCTTGTAATTAACTCTTCCCACAATACACTACCATTTATCTAAAAAATCGGAATTATACATTTGCCGTGACTCACAGAACAAGACATCCTTGTCGAAGATCGAGATTGTTATCTCCGAAAAATAAGTTCCAAAACAATCCATAATAATTTGAGTTTTGTTTTTAAAATATGTAATTCCCTGACCGTTTTCCTCGGCTGGACTCTACATTTTAGCATCACATAAACTTTTTGTTTAAACTTTCCATATGTGGGAATTGATGAACCTTTTATTAGAGATTTAATCTTTAGATATATTGAGGGTACATATTAACTGGAATTTTGAGAACTGATATATTTGATCATAAATGAAATTCCTAGGTACATTACGGTATTAGAATCCGACATTATCTAAAGATTAAGCTAATTACCACATTAACATAAACTCATGTTTTTAGTAAGAGTTTATGTATATATATATATATATATATATATATATACCTTTGTATCGTCAAACCTAAGACGTTAAACCAATTTGGTCTTAAAAGAGAGACCCTTGCGATATGTTATCGTTTATCTATAGTTTACATTTGTTCAAAGACTTCAAAGTCTTAATCATGTTATAATAACTGGTTCTTACATAAATATTTGATTGAAAGCTTTAACTGAAAATTAATAATTTGTGTCCGTTTTTCCAACTGGAAAGTAAAGCTATATATCTAGATAGGAAGAACTAGGAAGCGCCGAGAATAATGGAATGCAAATGTATAATAATTAAAGTGTTGGGCATCAGGGAACCTAACTGAATAATTGATACTTAGGGTCCCTTAGCTTTTTCATTTTTCATATTAACCTTTTTCGTAGACTTAGATTATTAGTTGATATTTCACAATCATCTTTCTTAAATTAATTTTGTGAGTGAAGGAAAAAAAATTTTTTTGTATATATATATATATTCCTAAAAGAAACCTATCTCAAATTTTTTTTCTACATGATAACATTTCTAACTTTAGTCAATATGTATAATGTATTCAAAACTATATGAACCAAAGATGCTCTGATAACATAGAATTGAGACTCAGATGTAAATAACTATCTGGTCAGATATGTAGATAGTTAAATATGTGCATGGACATACTAAAAATATATATTACTTCTAATTCGTGTGATGTTCATATTTATGTTTTGTTTTATAACTTTTACAGTATGAATAGATTGCTTGTGGTATATATATTATATAATTATTATGTATACAAAATAACTGTAGGTTAATAAGTTTAAGAAATACTACTTTTTAATCAAAAAAAATACTACGTACTTTTAAAGATATAAACTTATTAGATTTGATTTCTTAGTTAATTATCAACTAATATAATTGGTTTGATATTTTTTTTTATCATAAACACTACTAATATACAAATAAAAATTTATTAAATTTTCGATTAATAAATCCCCTGTTTCGATTACACTTTTTTATGTTTTTTTTGGTTAATTGAAATAATTAAGCATCGCCAAGCTTTGTAAAATTTTATTGATAATATATTTACATCTTTATCAAAATAAATTTGTACATCAACATTTTTTTCATATCCATTATAAATTATTAATAAAACTTTTTGAAAAATGCGATGTCGCCAATGTTCTTAGTTACTTGTAACAATTTGAACCATCAATTCATAGTCGGTAATTTAACTTTTCCGGTTATATGAATCTACTCTCTTTTTTAAATGGATACCTCTGCAAACAACATTTGTTCTTTAGCCAGAGAGTTAAACTGTCAGTATCAGGACAGAGAGATAGTAATCAATGTGATTTTATTTTTTGTTGCTAAAAGCTTTAGGGTACAATACATTGTGAAGTTGCAAGTTCCATAAATTAAAAAAAATAAAAGAATAATAGTATATTGTAAATTGTATGAAAAAAAAAGGTGTAGGGCTAAGGCATATACTGTGTTCGCAGACCTTGAAGACGAGAGGACGGTGGCAGAAATGGACCTCTCTTCCATCTTTGCTTTTTTCATGTTTTTTTTCGATTTTTATTGGTTTCTTCTATCAAATTATTCACTTTAGTGTATAATTAGTACGACGCAAAAGAAAAAGTAAACACTCAGGCTAACACTATTATCTACCAAGCTCTAGCTTTCGTACAAGAACATTGATGATTGATACAAAATTCTTATTATTATTTTTCATTTAAAAAGAACTCATACTATATGGGTGGATAATATCCAACAATGTTTGGTCATTAATCATTATTGAAGTAATATACGATTTAACCAAAAAAATAATAATAATATACGATTGACTACAACATATATATACTCATGTGATGCTTTCTTTTCCTCTTGACGATTACAATTTGGCTGCTTTTCCTAGTCTTGTACCGGTTTACTCTTCTACGTACATCTGATAACGGTTTAATCTTCTATTAATCAACATCTCATCACGGTAGATATTCATATGCTTCTCCACTGTTGTGTTCTGAGAACTCATGTAAATGCTTTGTGTAAATGTAAATGAAATTCACATTTTATCGCAGCGACTTGATATTGCCCCACATATAAATAGCACTGAAATGTATGCATGTAATGCATTCAAACTATTGAATAGGAGAAAACCATTTGGACGATTTCTGACAAGAATCAAAACTTCCTACAAATTCCACCAATTTGGTTTTAGAAGTTTCTATATATGAGGAACAAGAAAAACTTCTGAAACTTTAGATTTAGAAGTATTTTGTATGATTATAATTTACAACTTTGTAGACATGTGATAAAGAGACACCGGTGTAGATAAGTATGAAATGGATCACATTTTTTTTTTTAAATTAGCATTAGTGATATAGTCATTTTTCATCAACAACGGCATTGACAACAAAACTTTACCAACAATATTTTGGTCTATACCGTCTACTGCAACATATTTATGTGGGAACAACCCCAAGACTATAATATAGAAATTAATGACAATACAAAATGTAATGAAATATTTTCGGTATATCAAATGTTTATTGAAAGAAGTTTGGTTTAAACAACTTTAGAGGGTTATTAAGGAAGTTGCTAGTACTTAGTAGTTAGTACAACAACAACTTACCACTTATCAATATAAATATCAACCTATATTTATATCTTGATAATTAATTTAGGTTGTCAATAATTTTCTAAGTACTAAATTCTCAAAAGAATTTTCCCAGTCTCTGTCACTGAATAGTGGAAATAGAATGAAAAACACTGTTTGAATGAAAAAAGAATGAAAAATCCTAAAACATGGGATTTATTTAAAAAAAAAAAATCAATCAAATTGATGAAAGTAAAGTAGTAAACAACAAGGCATCACGAAGATACGGATAGACAGGGGAAGAAGTGAAAGGAACTAATGAGGGATCTCGTGATCCAAGATGATGATTTTAATGTCATTTTTCCTGACTTTATTAGCTTTTGCTTTTATTTTTGCATTAAATCTATAACGTACCCAACAGCCTATCATTTTTGTTTTCTTTCACATTATATAAGACAAAAATTGCATATCAAAATTACAATTTGAGCAACTCAACATGACAACATATCAAATGATGTAAGCTATTTTTTGGTTTTTTTTTTTCTCTTGGAGATTTTAAAAGGGGACAGCTTTTCTTTGGCCTCAAAATATGATGTTAAGTATTATGAGACCTAAAAAATAACTGATTTTAAAAGGAATATGCATAAACGTTTACAATTTCAAGAAGAAAGTGTATCCACCAAGATTTATATATACTGATTGAAAGAAGAATAATAGAAAAAGAAATAAGAAGAATAATAGAAAAAGAAGGGAAAGAAAAAAAATAAAAAATAAGAGAGCTTAAAAAGAAGTTATTGAGTCGACAAGTCCCGATCGTGAGTTAAATAGATAGAGAGGCTGAAGATATGTGAGGCATTTATGGCGCGTGGATATTACGTTTCAATCAGCCGACCCCACTTTTTTGTCAACACAATACACGAATCCTTGAACTTGTTTTTTTTTTTTCTTTAATTTTTAATAACTCGAATGATTTGGATCGACGTTAGACAATTTCAAGATGTGTAAATTGGTTGAATACAATTTAAAATGTGTCAAATTTTATTATTGTTAATTCAACGAAAAACAATCAATTAAATTATGTTGGGTATAATTTTACCTCTAAAATTATATTGGATAAGTTTTAATATAAATTTGATAAATCCTATAAATAAGGAAAATATTGAGAATATTCCAGA
>OVAY01003532.1:0-10767 GCA_900406395.1 Kernera saxatilis
TTTTATTAATTTTTCAAAAAATCGTATAAAATCCAAAATTCCAAATTCAAATAAAATAAAAAATTCTAAAATTTTTAAAAATGAAAATTTTAATTACAAATTTAAAACTAAAAGTTAAAAATATAAAAATAAATTATATTTTCATTTTGATGTAAAATTGAAAAATTTATGTTTACTATTAGTCAACCCTCAATTGTGCACATTTTATATTACTTGGAGGTTTGTTTAAGAAAAATAAATTACTTGAATGTTTAAAATGGAAACCGAAAAAGTTTGAGGTTTAAATTGGAAAAAGTTAAAAAGTTGGAGGTTTTTTATGGTAATTTCCCTTGTATTTATATATAATTAAGAAAATAACTAAACACCCGCTGGTAACCGGTTGAACTTGATCTATTTGCAAAAAACGCATATTAATACGACGATAAACATGATTTTGATCTAATTGATTTAGAGTTAAATAAATTTGATCAACTTTTTAATGGAAAAATATCTAATCCCCCCTGTAAGTTTCATATCGGTGGCGATCCTTCTCTGACTACATAATTTAAACTTCCCTTTGTATATCTACATAATTCGAAACTTACATTATAATTATCCACTGATTTGGTTTCAAGTGGTTATTGTATACCAAAACCCAGTTTAACCGATGAGGTTATATTAAAACTTCTTAACCATGTTTCAGACTTTGTAAGGTTAAAATAGTAATTGTTCTTTTCGTTTTTTGTTTGGTCATAGGGGAGGAGATTGTAATTTCCCTACCCTTTTGGGTTACTTTTGATTAACTTTGAATAAAGGGTCTACTTTTGCATTTTCAATCAATTTTTAGGTCATTATTAGCAATTCCCCCACATATTAGAAGAATATTTTTCAGAACAAATTTTTCTTATTTCCATCACTTTACTTTTTTTTTTTTACAAATTTGGTCATTTTACGTTTTACAGAAATAACATATTAGATAGATAATATTTTTATTCTTTTATCTTTGATTTTTTTTTTCCACTACTTTGCTATTATTTCCTTCTTTATTTTATTACTAGATTAGGACCCGTATGATATGCAGATTTTTAATAATAATTGTTTTTATATATAATTAAAAAAATAAATAAGTACCCGTTGTAATATGTTTATATAATAGATTATGACCGGAATAATACGCGAGTTTATAATACTATATATATATATATATATAATTAATAAATAAGTAAATACCTGCTCCTGGTAACCGGGTACTATAATAAGACGATAAACACGATTTTAATCTAATTGATCTATAATTAAATAACTTTGATCGACTTTTTGAATCCTCAAACTCATTTTTTTTTTAAATTGATATCAGTAAGGAATAGAATAAAAAAATAAAAGCAAACAATTGAATTTTGAACTCAATATCTTATTTATAACGATATATAAAACATATTCTAGAGTAAATTTTCCTTTTTTTTCATCATGTTACATTTTTTTTTGGATAAATTTGGTCATTTTACATTTTAAATAAATAATATATTATATAATTTTTTTTTTTGACTTTTTTCGACTACTTTACTATTATTTACTTATTTATTTTTTATGACATGTGTCGCGATCTGGTTATTTAAAAATTTGCATGTGTATCACATTCATGCGTGCACGTTCAACTTTATATAATAAGATTACCATATGATTCAGTTCCTTACACTTATGCAATATCATCACAACTCACAAGATCTTGTGTTGATTAACAAACGGGTCGCAGTGTTTTTAATATAATTGTTCAATTTGTGTTAAGATGTGCTTATGTATAATTTGATTTAAGGTAATTTAATTAACACTAGATTTTGTATTGTACTAGCATTATTCTTATCATGATCTCATTAAGAATGTCTAATCATGATAAACCGAACTAACCGATCTGAACCTTTATATCCGATCAAAGTTTTCTAGAATTGATGATCTGAGGTTAAATTTTGATAGTCGGCCACTAGCAATAGCATTAGATTAACAATTTGTCCTAAATCATCACAACAAAACGAACATGATTTCATCGCTAAAATATGACCATGGTAAATCGGATATATAACCATTCAGTTTGTAGATTGGTTTTTTTTACCATGTTCAAAATTTTTGAAACCCAACCGGAATTGGAGAAAATCCAAACAAGGAAGAGCTATCCGATTTAAGATTGATTTCTTGTGGGGTGAGACTAATTTTATTCAAAGAATTAATTTGTGTGATAGCTACATCTCAAAAACATAGGCTTAATTAGTGGAATCATATTGAGGCCTAGCCCACTCTATTAAATAAAAGTCAATGGTCGCAAGTTGACTAGTTTAAGAGGTTATTGGGAAATTGATTTTTAAAGATTTTTAAAATTTTCAAATTCTATTGTTATCGGTTAGTGGAGTTTTACAATCTTCGTAAATCCATCGTTATTGGTTTAAGAACTTTTAAATTCTATACAAATCACTTGTTATTGGTTAGTGGATTCTTATAATCTTAATATTTCAGATTTTATAATTTTTTAAAAATCTGAGTTATTGAGAGATAGATTCTATACATTTTACTCATAGAACACAACTTTCAAAATCTCATGAATAACCATGAGATTCTTAAAATTTATGTTACAAAAAAACCAAAAAACACAAAAAACATACAACTTTCTTTGGATTATTATAAAAATCATGTCACAATCCAAATTTTGTGAAACAAAAAATATGGATATAACAAATATATTATTAAAAAAAGAAAAAACTGTAAATTCCATTAAAAATTATCACTTCAAATCTCAAACAAACTCATATAAACTCAGTCATTATAAAAAAAAAAAAACTAAGATATTCAAAAGACATAAATATATGGGAAAATTGGAAATAAAGGATATTTTTTTGGGATTTGTCCATATACACTTTTATTTAGAGATAATTACACTAATTGACACTTTTTTTAGAAATTATATCATAGATAGACACTTTCTTAATAGAGAACACTTTTGGTGTGGTTAAAGTCATTCTTAACCTTCAACTAATACCATGCTTCCACTAACTAACTAAGTTTCACTTTTTCTTTAACAAAAATAGAAAATCACGTTTGCACTTACACTAACTCGAAACAAACAAATTATAATAAACAAATAATAAAATTATTATGCCCAATTGCTGCAACTCCCAAGGAGCCACGCCGTGAAGCTATGGATATTTTTGATCATCTTTTTCTGGGTTTTAGGTTCCATTTTTTTTGTTTCTTTATCTCAAATTCGAATTTTACTAGCAGCGAGTGGTTATGGCGCTTTTAGGATTTATCATTCTCCTTCAGTTTCCCATAGAAGGAAACGAATCTCTAAGCTCTTTGTTTTTCTTCTCAAGTCCGTCGAAATTGCCTATGATTCCACAGAAGCTGTTAACATAATCACGAAGGATCTGACGGAATGTTACAGATCTGATTCCTCTACACTCCTCCTCCGTCTCCTGCAAATATCCAATCTTCACCGACGACATGAGAAAACTAAACGGCGATAGAGGTTCAGCATTTCGTGAGCACGGCGGTTTCGATTTATCTTGATAAGACGTGGTGGATTTAACCGGGAGAGTAACGTTTGAGACGGTTTGATCGTTATTAGAAGTGTTGATTGAGAGAGTAAATGAAGAAAGTTAGAGAGGGAGGCAACGTGAGGGTTAAATCACTTTTGTTACATATGAGTTCGAAACCATTCTCTTAGATCTTCTTGCTTCGGAAAAATATTCGATTTCCCGATTGTGGATGACTTTTGGTGGTCAGCCTCTTCGGTTCTCCCTCCTTGAGTTTGTGTCGTCAACCTCTTCAAAACATGGTCACTGCATTTATCGTTAGGCACACGAAGCATGTGGTCAGGTTCTAGATGGTCATTGCCTCTTTCATATACCTCGAGAATCTTGTGGTCAACTTCCGTATGCGATTGAACATGTTGTCATGTACAGTTCTTCAGTTTTTTGATACAACCATAACAATGGTTGGATGAATACAAATGGACAAACGTTAATTGTTTGCTACAAAGGTTGGTGAGAAATTTGTGAAGTTCCTCACTTAAACACAACATGGTCACAAAATAATGGTCATTTAATCATGGACAAATGATAACAAATACTCAAGTAAGGTGGGACTATCTTCAATTTTAGAATATGAAAATCCTCCGATTACTCATGTATGATCAACCACCGATGGTCAGTTACATATGGTCAATAAAATAACATTGCTTTTCCACTATCAACCACTATGCACATGGACGAACAATGTGGACATTAGTATATAGATGCTTGAACTTTCAGAGAAAGCTCGAGACATAGCGACTGGTCAACACAACATGGATGGACAACTAAACCAATGGTGGTCACTAAAACTTGGACACAATACGCAGTTCTCATACCTTAAAGCTTACTCTATGGATACCAACAAATAGTCTGAACAAATAACCATATGGTTACCATAGTATGGTCATTACCCCTATGGACACTGTCACATGGCCAATGTTACATGGACACAATCGCATGGTCATGAAACAAATCATATGCACAAAATACTCTCTCTAGTCTCTAATCTCACATCATGAAACAAATCTACACTAAACCAAATAGTCAGTTAAAAAAAAAAATCTCTAATCACCAGTTAACATAATATGATGCAAATCAATCTGAAGTTTCTCATGAATAAGAGACCCATCAACCACATTCCCTTTCTCCTCCTTCGCCGCTAGCTCCGCCACCGAAATTGCCGCCAACTCCGCCAACGGAGACGATCGTTTCCTAATTGAATTGTGTGTTCGGGAACAATCTCACATACGATTCTTCGTTGCAGAGGGATTGGCACAAGGAAGAGCCTTGTGTGATTAGTGAATCGAATTTGGTTCTTTAATGATTGATTTCGCTTGGAACCAATGAGCCACCACCACCGCAACTGCCGTGCAAGCTACTTATTCGCCGGCTTTTCGCTTCTCTGATCAATCGACGCCGTGTAAACTTCCAATTTCAGCTTCGATTTTTCAAATCTAAAAAAGGGAGATGAAGAGGAGAGAGAGCATTGATATCGATACTTCAAATCTGGTATGAGGGGAAAATGGCTAATACATCAACACTACTTTACTTTTTATTTTTAAATCTCAGCCACACATTCTGTTACATCACTTTATAATCCAACGCTTCAGATTCTTTTGTTAACAACTAAACATTAACGAGATCCTTCCCGTATTTTCTTCTAGTTCAGGGGCATATTAGTATTATTAAAATTACAACTCAGCAAAAGTGTCCTTTATTTTCAAAGTGTCTCTATTGAAAGAAAAAGATGGAAAAGTGCCTCTGAGTGTTATCAACTCTTTTATTTAAAAGTTGCATTTTATGCTTAAACTACCCTTTTGTTAGATTTATCTACTTTTTCTTTTTAAGAAAAAAGCCAAAAAGATTTTAAAAAATCAGAATGTTGTTTTGATATGTAAGGATAATCGAAAATATAAAATTTTGAACATATTTTGGATCGGGAAAAAAAACCGTTCTAGTAGTTTAGAATTCACTTTCTGTCTTTTGTACATGTTCTACAAAATTTTAGATTGCATATTCTACACACTCTACATGTTCTACGAAAATTTAGAATTCATATGTGTTCTACAGGTTTAGAACACAAATTAGGCAGATGTTCTAAAAGTTTAGAATACGAATTCTATACTTTACTCTATGTTCTACTATAAGTAAGAATATGTATTCTACCATTTACTCTATGTCTACGATAAATTAGAATATGTTTTCTACAATTTATACAATGTTCTACGAATTCAAAACATCAATTCTAAATATTTTTAGAATTCCGAAAAAAAAAAACCGAATCGGAAAATAAGAAAACAAAATCTTTATGCAATCTATTATTTAAGGAAATCGTATATGTTGTTTAGATTACGTTCTAAAAATTCAAAATACGTGTTCTAACTAGTCTAAAACAATAGATCAAAATTTTTACTCTGATGTAAAGTAGCAACTTCATTTAAAAACATCTAACAAAGGAAAAATTCCCAAGAAAAATCTCATGTAATACAGGTTCTGAAGGCCAAATACATTGAAAAACATTAGTACGTGTACAATCAAAAAAATTTCAAGAGGACATAAATCAACCAAATATAATGGCTCCAACAGCACATACAAGCACTCCGGTTAATCCGGTGATGATCAATCGTTGCCGATACACAACTTTTTATGCATCGTCTAAACTGAAGAACAACTTTTTCTGCATGTTCAAGCACTAAATCAAATTAAAATCAACTCATAGCAGTTATTAAAGCATCACAAACTGAAGAGCATGTTATTTCAAGAAGCTGAAAACGAACTCTCACCAACATGCGGAAATCGGACTGAAAAAGGGGAAATCGAGGCTCATACCTTTGTAGATCGAGGAAGGCGTGGTAGGCGTTGGAAAGAACACAAAATTCTGAGTGGAATGGACCAAACAATTGTGCAAATCCGTTGAGAATTGAGAGAGTTGTGGAGGTTTGAAATATCAAAAACCTTAAAAAAACCTTGAAGATGGAGGTTTTGGTGAAGTGGAGAAGAAAGATATGAAAAACTGTGGCCAAGAGGGAGAGAAAAAACCGAGCCGATTTAAATCAAGTGAAGTTCGGTTTAGAAGAAACCAGAAAACCGAACAAGAAAAAAATTATAATTTATATAATTTAGGATATAATCGGATTTTTGATTAACATAAAGACTAGATGGACAAATCCCAAAAACCAAAATGCATATGGACCAACTCCAAAAAAACGATCCTTAATTTCTAAATTTCCCTAAATATATTACTTTATAAAGAGAAGTTTAGAAAGAAAAAAATAATTAATACAAATTCATCACAATCAATGATAATCAATGACAATCTATACAAATATATATTTTTTTTTTTGGTAACCCAGGTTTCTGGTCCCACCTTCAGCGGGTTCCGACTATCCTGGAGAGCTGAGGCCTCATGTGAATACCCCAGTGGTCGGCACTCGAACCGAAGTGACGGAAGTCACAGCCGTGACTCCTTTACCACCGGGCCACAAGCTCTGGTTATCTATACAAATATTTGATAATAATCTATAGAATATTTTAAAATCCACTCAAATTTTAAAATTTTACAACTTTTAAAATCCACAAACTCTACACAAACTCTACATTTTTAATGTCGATTGCTCGCTTTCCAAATAAACAATGATTTTTCGTTTTTTTTTCTGTCTTTCTGTATAAATAAGATCGAAACAGCCTGCTGTATTCTTCTTATAACTAATGAACTCCTATTAATTAATTGATTGGACAAAAAAATATCTGTTAATTGATGACAGTCGGGAGACAGCTCATGGAGAAGAAAAAAATTAACTATAAGTTGCATATAAATTTAATCTTGTATCATTCTTAACAATATAATTTTTTCTTGAAACAAAAATAATTCTATAAAATTTGTATAGCTTGGTCATTGTTTAGTCACTAATTAATTATAACTTGAATTCACATTTAGTCAAGTCATCTCCACACGATGGTAGAAGTGGAAGCATACATGTTTCAGAGAAACATATTCGATCATAAACCAAAACTGTAACAAAAAAAATGGCTGCTAACGAAGAAGGGCCAATATGCCGTCTATCTCATCCAACTCAACCTCACAGCCTCTCCCGTAGAGCCGGAAAAATCCCTCCATCAGGTTGCTTCGCGTGCGACAAAGAAGAATACTCACCGGTTAATTTCCATTACTATTGCACCACTTGTGATGTGGAGTTTCACGATATTTGTTACCGTTATCCGAGGAAGCTCACACACCCTTATCACCTTCAACATCCTCTCGCTCTCACCACTAAAAACACTGAAGTAGAGATCGTATCAGGTTACATTTTCAAGAAATGTAATTGGTGTGGAGATGATTTGAGAGATGGATATCACTTCTATTGTTGTTCTGTTTGTAACTTTTGCTTGGATCTCTCTTGCTCTCAAAACATTCCAACTCTTACTATCACAAATCCAAAAAGCCATCATCATTCACTCTTTTTATTCCCTTGGCCACTTTTGATTCCATGTGAAGCTTGTGGGCTGGTTAGTTTGTTGGAACCATGTTATGCTTGTTTCCAATGTAACTATGTGGTTCATGAGAGTTGTATCGACTTGCCGCGTGTCATAAAAATCACGCGTCACCCGCATCGTCTCTCTCACACTCCTTTTCTTCCACCCACAACTTCGTTTTGCCGGGTTTGCTACAAGACCGTTGATGTCAAATATGGCCAATATTCTTGCAATCATGAAGGTTGCTCTTACGTAGCGCATTCCAAATGTGCGACGCATAGGCACGTTTGGGACGGAAGAGAGCTGGAATGGGAACCAGAAGAACATGATGAAACTGAAGATATTGCGTCATTCAAGAAAGTAGGTGATGGTTTGATAAAGTATTTTTGTCATGAACATCATCTAAAGCTTGAGAAGTACGATAGCGTTCGAGACGCAAAGAAACAATGTCAAGCTTGCATCCTTCGTATCGACTCTTATGATTTCTACAACTGTATGCAATGTGACTTCTATCTTCACGAGGTATGTGCTGGTCTTCCTCTAAAACTGGCTCATGCATTGCATAGACATCCTCTTGTCCTCGACACTTCTCCTATACTAGACTACAATTCCACAGGTTGTTCAACTTGTGCCCGTGAGTCCACTGGTTTCAGGTACAAATGCTCGAAAATTGATTGCGACAATGAGATACCACTTCAGATAGATGTTCGATGCATTTTAGTTCCTGATTGTTTCACCCACAAAAGTCATGAACATCCTTTATTCATCTCCACATCCTATTCAAGAAAAGGTCACATTTCTTGCGATGGCTGCAAAGATAGTGTTCGTGATGAGTATTATCTGCAATGTACTATATGCGAATTTGCTATGTGTTATCGCTGTGCTACCATTCCGTATGAGCTATACTACAAATATGATGCACATCCTCTCTCGCTTTGCTACGGAGAAGGTGAAGAGAAAGCATATTGGTGTGAAGTATGTGAGAAAGAAGTGAATCCAAGAGAATGGTTTTACACATGCAACAAATGTTGCATCACTATCCACCTTGAGTGTATATTCGGATCCTCCGTTTATATCAAGTCAGATTACACGTTCTATTTCGACTCTGATCAATCGATGGAAATTCTTGGCAACAATAGTCATACTCGGCCGATTTGTTTTAAGTGTGACAATCGTTGCCCGCATTCCGTATACTACAAGTTGTTTGAGATGGACTTTTGTTCTTGGCTTTGTGTTTGGACATCTGACATAGGAAATTTTAGCAACTCCGAAGCGGAATAAGCCTTAGATGATGTTTTAGAGCGTGAAAGGTAGTTCTTTTGTAATGGAAGCGATTTTACTATATAAGTGTTTGAGTTTATGTAAGGCAATAAGAGTTATTAATAGAGTTGGAATTTTTAGCAAAGTGTTAAACAGACTAATAAGTGTCAAGATCCGAAAGTGCGGTCGAAACAAGAAACCCTATATTGGAGAAAAATCCTATTTGTAAATGACTTGCAAGTAACTCGTAAATAACTCTCAAATAGCCATAAAATAATTAATATTTTTAAAACTGTTAACATAGGCGCAATTCATGGAACCATGTTGTAGTCCAGCTCACTTTACCAAAAGTCAATGGCCGTGAGGTGGAGAAACTTTGTCTTATTAATGTCGATAGTAACTACCCTTCTACTAATGCATATTTCGAAATAAATAACGATTCTTTTATTTATTTCGTTCTTAAGTAGAGCGAGATAACACGCAACTCTTTGCTCTTTGGTTTATAATAGTGATATCTTCTGTTCACTAATTAACTCTTGTTATCAATATTATATGAAATATGGACAACCTAGAGACATGTTTAGGGGAACAAATCAATAATAATATATCACAAGTTGCATATAGAAATGTATCTTAGGTCATTTTCGATAATAGAAAGTGTATCATATTCGTGGGTCATTGTTTATAGACGCTAATTAATTAACTTGGGTTCACATATATATATGGAAGAATTTCAAAAATGTCATAAACATATATATCATCTTCAAAAATACCACAAAAAATAGTTTATTTTCAGATTTTTTCACTCATTAATACATAAATGACTAAATTATCTTCCTTTGATATTTCAAAACTCTACATCCAAAATCTCAACTAAGGTTTTGAACCTTATTTTTCCGCCCAAACGATATTTTTCTGTCAAAACCGTAAGCCGTATTTTTCCCCCAAAATCACAAAATCGTGTTTTTCCGCAAAACCGCAAAATCACGTTTTCCCGTAAAAACTGTATTTTCCCATAAAAACTATATTTTCCTGTGAAAACTATATTTTCCAGCCAAAAGGTAAAATTTGCATTTTCTCTCAAAACCATATTTTTTCGCCAAAACTACAAAATCACGATGATCATTTTTTATAGGCGCTAATATATTAACTTGGATTCACATTTATGCAACTTTCACTCAAGATAAGCAAAAGTAGGAGAATAAATGTAAATATACACACACATTTGATCATAACAAGAGAGATAGGCGACTTATTTAGACATGAGAATTTTGGTCGTAATTTTGATTTAGAATATTTAAGAATGTTGTTGGATTATTAAAATGATTATGAATTCTGATTAAAAAAAATGTTTATATTTTTTTTGCTTTTTCAGATATGTATTCGATGCTAATACGGGTTCGTGGTAGGGGTGTCAAAATGGGTAAACCAAACCAAACCAACTCATATCCAAATGGTTTTGAAGTAAAATGGGTAATGAGTTAACCAAACTCAT
>OVAY01003533.1:0-10766 GCA_900406395.1 Kernera saxatilis
CCGATTCCGAGCCGCCGCGTCAACGAAGAAGCAACCCAATCCGTCGTCTCGATGCTCTTCTCTCTCTTCTATTGCGATGCGACCGGTTGCTACGTCGAGGTTCCACTTATCAAAACGGAGGAGGAGACGACTCCGCCTGAGAAGGAAGGTTCTGCTGCGGCAGATCGGAAGAAGAGGCGCAACACTGGTAATACGGTGCCGTTTTGGTGAACGGAAAGTCGATTTGGGTGGGCGACCCGAATGATAATTGGTTTGAACCGGTGATCTGATTTCAGCTTGGTTGGATCTGGTAATAATCAGATTTCATTAAGGACAAGAACGTAATCTACCACTTTTTATTTTCTAAGAAAATGAAAAATAAATTATTTTTTTCAAAAGACGGTTATATTGGAGCCTTTTTCGAGTCTTTTAGCTCTGTAAACTGTTGAAGCTAGTGAAAATCTTGCAGGTCTGGGATTTTCCTGCCGAGACGTAGCTCACCGGATTGGTTGTGGAACTTGTTAATCGCCGTGTCCTACTCTTCTTTTCTCCATCTCCTTCTTTTCTTCTAGAGAAACGAGAGCCGTGTTCAATTCTTGAGAGAATCGAGAGAGACAGAGTTCACGAATTTGGGAGTTTCAGACTGAATCGCAACATCTAGTCTCTAGCCCTCTAGGGCGTTTGAGGTAATAGACTGAATTTTTGTGGTTATCTCCTTCTTTTCTTCTAAAGAAATGAGAGCCGTGTTCAATTCGAGAGAGACAGAGTTCTTCGATTAAGGCGTTCAAGAATTTGGGAGTTTCGGGTTGAATTGCAATATCTAGTCGCTTGAGCGTTTGAGGTAAAAGACGTATTTTTTTTTTGTAGGTTATCTCATTCTTTTCTTCTAAAGAAACGAGAGCCGTGTTCAATTCGTGAGAGAATCGAGAGAGGCAGAGTTCTTAGGTTAAGGCGTTCAAGAATTTGGGAGTTTCGGGTTGAATTGCAGCATCTAGTCGCTCGGGCGTTTGAGGTAAAAGACGTATTTGTTTTTTGTGGGTTATCTCCTTCTGTTCTTCTAAAGAAACGAGAGCCGTGTTCAATTCGTGAGAGAATCGAGAGAGACAGAGTTCTTAGGGTTAAAGGCGTTCAAGNACAGAGTTCTTAGGGTTAAAGGCGTTCAAGTTTCAGGTTGAATCGCAACATCTAATCGCTAGGGCGTTTGACGTAGTAGACGGAATTTCTTTGTGGTTATGTAGCTGACGCTATTTTTGTTTTCTAGGTTTAACCGATCATCTCTTCTTATTCTACTCGATTCAGTTACGATAGCACGAAGACATTGCTCGCGATATTTACTTGTAACCCTAATTTTGCATAGATTTGGCTATATCGGTTCCTTTCTGGAGAATTTGCAAAGGAAATCCGTGGAAATGTCGGTTCTTATTGCGACGAGCATAGGGGACATGGTGATTGATCCGTACACGGATGAATGCCCTAGAACCTGCAAGAATTTTCTTAAGCTCTGCCTGTAAGAGTTTAAGTGTTCTCTTTTGCCTATCTACCTAAGAAACCTCTCTCTGTCTTTAAGGGGTTTTAACTTACTTATTTTGTTAGGATTAAGTACCACCATGGGTGCCTTATCCACACCGTAAAGGATTTCATAGCACAGACGGGTGATCGAACAGGCACAGGGACTGGTGGAGACTCCATATACAAGTACGATGATATGTGGCCATTCTTTATCTTTTGAATCCTTTACTCTGTTTTGCCTTGTGTGCTGCTGCTGCTTTATCTCTCTAATGTCAGTTTTTTCCCACTAAATTCGTGACTTTCCTGACCCATCTCATGCATGTTATGTTGAATTTCCAGATTTCTGGAAGGTGACCATGCTCGGTTTTTCAGCGATGAGATTCACCCTGAACTTAAACACTCCAAGAGGGGCACCGTCGCAATGGCTAGTTCTGGAAAAAATCTGAATGCTTCCCAGGTTAGCCAACATATTTGGCTTGAATTACCAGGTTTTATGAGGGTCCTGTGGATCAACTTTTGCGGTGTCGTATGTCCTCATGTGATTTGTCCGTTTTCTTTTCAGTTCTATATCACACTTTGCGATGATCTAGACTATCTTGATGGGAAACACACTGTAAGCACAAATTATTAATGATCTGCCTATTCTTTGTTTTGTGTATATATCAGTTACCTATAATATTCCTTTTTTTCAGGTGTTTGGGAAGATTGCCTAGGGGTTTGACACTTTGACTACGATAGCCGAAGCTTCTGTTGATGCGAAGCACAGACCATATAAGAACATAAGAATACGTCACACATATATACTTGATGATCCATTTGTTGATCCCCCACAACTGGCTGAAATGATACCAGATGTTTCCCCCGAGGGAAAACCGAAGGAAGAGGACATAGATGATGATCGACTCGAAGATTATTTGGTTCCAATGGATGAAGAAGTTGGTCCTCAGGAACTGGAGGAGGTTAACAACAAAAAGGCTGCCAATTCTAATGCTTTTGTACTTGAAACTGTAAGTATCACGATTCGGTTGCTCTCTTTCAATGTTATATCAAATCATGTTTAATGCTTGACCTTGTATTGCTGTTGCAGATAGGATATATCCCTGAGATTGTGGAGGATCCTGACACTTTGCTTTACATCTGGGGTCTGAATCCTATGACTGATGTAGGGTTTTTCATATTTAAATTTTAAAAGCAAAGCCTTCCTATCCTCTGTTTGTAACATTTTGTTATTTTTCTGTTGTCCCATGTAGGATGAGGGCCTCAAATCTATTTTTTCACGCTTTGGAACTGTCATATCGTGAGTGATGTTTTCCCTGCTTTCTTATCCGTGTGAGAAACTCAGTTCTCAACTGTACGTTCTGCATATGGTAGGGCTACAGTGCTCCGGGATCGCAAGACAGGTGACAGCTTAGGCTGTGCCTTAATAGAGTTTGAAAGTAAGGTGGCAAGCAGAGAAGCGCGTTTAGTGGTAAACATTAAATGGCTAACGAGTGTAAATAGAAGAATACATGTTATTTGGAGGTTTAACTACTTGTTGTTTTTACAGATGGATAATGCTGTTATCGATGAAAGAAGAATATGCGTAGAATTCGAGGACTGCTTTATGGGACGTACTTTACAAATCTCGAAAAAAGAGGAACAACATGCTTCACATTTCCGGTGGAAAGAGGAACGACAGTCATACTTCGTTGTTTTTCTTCTCTCTCTCTCCTTATGTCTTCTTGCTGAACCTTCATAAATCTCATTCCTTATCAGGGGCCTTACTCTGCACGTATAAAGAAAGTAGAGAAAGAAATCAATGAGCTCGCCGAGAAGATCAATAATCTCTGTGGTATGTTCGCACTCTTTGTTGCTGAAGTGTTTGGCTTGCTTGGAATTAGTCACTTCTGTTTAGGGCATGGCTAAAGTGAAGCTTTTCACTTTCATTTGCAGCTATCAAGGAGTCTGATACTGGGTTAGCTCTTCCCAGTCAATGGGATCTCGTATCTGATAATCAGATGATTGATGAGGAGCAACCTCTGCATGTAGCCTTTTTCTTCTTATATAGTTCTATGAATTTTAGCTTCAACAATAAGGGATTAAAGTAACCGTTTTTTCCTATCCAGGTTGCGACATGTACACAGATAATATGTCCAAACACTGAAGGAGCAAAGTATGTCGTTGATATCAAAAAGAAAGGCAAGGTAAACTATATCCCTAGGTTGCTGTTGCTGCATGACCAATTGTGTGTTGTAGAACCTTTTGGTGTTTGGTTTATTATTACTGATAATAGTTTTTCTTCATAACTGCAGTTTGTTGTTGGACTTGGCGATAAAGTTTCTCCCACTGACATAGAAGAAGGAATGCGTGTGGGGTATGTTTCCCTCTGTATTGCTTCAAGGAAAACCCTCTTTGTCGCTGTATATTTCTCATATGGATGAAAACTTACGAGAACGTTATGTCTCTTATCTGTACTTGCAGAGTTGATCGGAAGAAATATCAGATACAGATTCCTCTACCTCCAAAGATTGATCCTAGTGTTACCATGATGACGGTTGAAGAGAAACCGGATGTAACTTACAGTGATATCGGTGGCTGCAAGGAGCAGATTGAGAAGATTAGAGAGGTATGTTGAGCTTAGTTATTTATCCGGTGTCCTGATCTTAACGCCTAGAGTTGTAAACTCACTGTTGTGGTATGGGGTTTCAAGGAAGAAGTTTTTAAAAAGTTTTGTTGTCTTTGTTGATTGTAGGTCGTTGAACTGCCAATGCTTCATCCAGAGAAATTTGTGAGGCTTGGAATAGATCCTCCCAAGGGTGTTCTTTGCTATGGTCCTCCTGGCACTGGTAAAACCCTTGTGGCTAGAGCTGTGGCGAATAGAACCGGTGCTTGCTTTATCAGGGTAATTGGCACTGAGCTCGTTCAGAAGTACATTGGTGAAGGAGCTAAGATGGTTCGTGAACTGTTTCAGGTCATCGGTTGTAAAAACTCCTTCTCGCCATCTCAGTTTTTGTCTCAGCTAATATTGTGCTGAATTTGTATAATACTCGCTTTCCAGATGGCACGGTCAAAGAAAGCTTGCATTTTGTTCTTTGACGAAATTGATGCCATTGGTGGTGCAAGGTTTGATGACGGTGTAGGCGGTGATAATGAAGTCCAACGTACCATGCTTGAGATTGTGAATCAGCTTGATGGGTTTGATGCACGTGGTAACGTCAAGGTTCTTATGGCAACAAACAGGTCAGTCCACAATCCCGTTACAAAAGCACATTATAGCGCTTGACTTGACGCACTCATGTTTCTGTTTTACTCCAGGCCTGACATACTGGACCCTGCTCTTTTACGTCCTGGACGTCTTGACCGCAAGGTTGAGTTTTGTGTGCCCGATCTGGACGGCAGAACACAGATCTTCAAGATTCACACACGAACCATGAGCTGTGAAAGAGACATCCGGTTTGAACTCCTTGCCCGCCTCTGCCCAAACTCAACTGGTAATGTTCCCAACCATCAAAGAGCTCTCATGCTTTTTTTTGGGGTCTCTTGAGATTTGTTGTGACTTGGGTTTTGTTAATCTGTTTTGCAGGAGCTGATATCAGAAGTGTATGCATAGAAGCCGGAATGTATGCAACCGGAGCTAGGAGACAGGCTGTGACTGAGAAAGACTTTCTAGACGCAGTGACCAAAGTGGTCAAAGGTTATCAAAAGTTCAATGCAACTCCCAAGTATATGGCCTACTGCATTTAGAGAGATAAAGAGAAAGTCAAAACTCAAAACAACTCTTATCATTTGTGTCTTTCCATCTCTTTTGCAGAACTTTTTTCTAAAAGAATTTGGAAACATATTACAATAAAACAATCGGATTTTTGAAACATATTGCAGTTAAACATAATACAAAGAGAGTTTACAACGTTGGATATTTCATTAAGTTCCAGTATATATATAGTTAAACGAAATTAACTTAATTTCCTATTCGATGCTGTCGGGTTCAAAAACAGAGGAGTTAAAAGGTTCAAAAACAGAGGAGATAACCTTGTACACCTGTGTATGACAGATGTCCAGTGCTTGATTCCAAATTGCAAGAATCACCAGTTGGATCGAGAGTTATGGATTTGACTGTTTTCCAATTCATAGTACACGTGTTATTTTGCTTTTTTTTTTCTTGATTACAGATTTCTGCTGTTGCTGCACCTCCTGCACTATCGAAGCTTAATGAGAAATTCCCGGGGTATCACTACCAAAAGATCAACTCTTAACTTCTTTGGCATCATGCGGGGGTTTACTAAACTGTTTGGTTAATGTTTGCAACATTTCAGGCTTCATGTATATACTGGAACTTAATGAAATATTTCAGGCTTCAGTGATACCCCGGTATAACAAATAGAAAAACTAACAAAATGAAAAAAAATAATTACGTATACTAATGCTACAAAGGAATAACATTATACAATAAATGAACTTAATGATGAAATTTTCAATTACAATCCTTGGGTATATTTTTCAGAGTGGACGCAAATCCTTTCCAAGATCTTAGTGGAAGTAGAACTGTTTGTCAAAGGATAAATCTGTCCACCGTTTCGGTTGTGGAATCATCCATGCCATGAAAAGCTGCAGAAATAATTTACAACTCGTAAATATTAAGTTGATCATTTGTAATAAGACAAGAAAATTTAAATATCTTCAAATGCGCAAGTCGGCTGTAACTGGCTCTACCTTTCTCTTTATTTGACAAGTTGGGCTCCGAGAAAAAACGAAAGATAACACGGTTTAGAATACATATATTAGTTAATCAAACTCACTAAACACTCAGTATAGAACAAGATGTAGCGTATTGCTAAAAACTCATACATAATGGCCACAAAACATAGCAGCTGTCTGGCTCAAACACTGTTATCAAGAAAAGAAACCCTTTCTACAACTTTTCTCTAATTTCGAGGGGAGCTAATAAAAAAGTTCCCTTGCTAGCTTCAGTGGCGGACTTGACTTGAGAAACAGCCTCCCTTGCGGAGAAAATGCCTCTATCGTACTCAGTCCTTCGAACAAAAGAATGGAATATAGACACTAATCAACTGAAAGAATAAACTAGACAAAGCTTTAAAACAAGAGTTCAACACTTACATAAGTTTCAAATTCTCAGCATAGTCTAGAGAGGTGTAAACTCTCTTACGCTTAAACATTTCAAGACCTTGTATTTGAACTCCTGTGAGAGTCTTGCGCTCAAGGTTGAAGTAATAAATGTAAAATGCGTCTACCAGACAGTACGGTGCCAACACAACTTCACCTCCACCAGTCATTCCAATAATGTCTAACTCGGTACGCTTAACTATGTCTTTCCACAGAGGAGGCAATGTGTAGATATCTTTGGACCATATATATTTTTCAGCATCTTGTAGGACTTATAACTCAAGACGTTTTGGAGACAAAGATGTAAACTGAAGTGCACCTAATTTACCCTTGTAGTTGATCAAAGTACAATAAGCAGTCATCAACATGCATTCATCTATGTTGATAAAGCTAAACTTCTCAGACCTAACATCAAAACACACTATCATGGAAACCCTTATCCGCCAATTGAACCCAGCTATATAATACAAAGTACCATCTATGCATACTCCATCAGATTTAGGATAATGGGGTTTGCATTGGATTGTTCTCCATAAATGTTTTCCATTCTCCAATGTCAAAACTTGATGCTCATCACACGTATTTGGGCCATCATCGAACTTGATGCACAATACTTTTAAACGTTTGTCGATCGGATCATACCCTAAATAAGGTCTTGTCTCAGTGTTATTACTCTTCAGTTTCACTTTGGGTAAGGGTACGGACTGTCTTGTGACTGGGTTACAAATAACCAAAGTATCTAGACTTCCCTTATCTCGATGACAGATGAATCCACGAAGAGAAGAACCAACTTCAGATGACAAATCTGTGGGACAATTCTTATGGTGAACATGATAACGGGTGGGTACAAGAGACGTGCTCTCATCTGGATTCTGAGGGTGAGGTGAAGAGAAAAAGAAAAACTTGCCATCATCTTCCAACGTGAAAAAGAGCAGAGGTGGACGAGTCCAAGACATAGTGAAGAAAAACTCCGTGAAATCAGGATGGCAAAGTATGGATTCCCAGAATTTCGATACGCAACGAAACCTAGCTACAGACTTTGCAGGAATTCTCGAAAATATATTCATGAGGACATCGATTGGGATTTCTCTTGGAGATTGTGTTTCCATGGCGACCCTAACAGCTTCAAAGCTTATAGATGAACGAGCAAAATCTTCCTAGGTTGTGACTGAAGCAGCACTAATCAAAATCTCTAAGACCAGATTCAAACTACAACTAGCAGTAATCAAAAACCATGAAATCAAACCCAGATCAAAAACGAGAGAAGCGAACCTGAAAGAGCCGATCGAAGGAGAAGAGATGAAGGGAGGCGCTAAAAGAAAGGAACGGGAAATCAGATTGGCTTATTCTGATTTTAGGTCTCGCTCTTATTTTATTTTAGGGATTAAAAATACACAATTTACATTTAGGAAAAATTGGAATTAAAAAAACAAATTTGGGGATTTTTCCAAATGTATATTTATTTGAAAGTTGTATTTTATGTCTAAATTGTTTTTTATTAGTTTTATTCATTTTTTCTTAAAAAAAAAACTCAAGTGTTTTGTTCGAAAAAAAACATTCTATTAGTTTAGAATTCATCTTCTGTCGTTTGTATATATTCTACGAAATTTTAGATTATATATTCTACATATCGTACATTTTCTACGAATTTATAGAATTCATATGTGTTCTACGGAGAAGTTTAAATATTTTAGAATACGAGTTCTATAACATATACTATGTTCTATCGAAACTTAAAAGGTGTAATCTACTATTTATTCTATTTTTACGATAAGTTATAATATGTTATCTATCATTTACACAGTGTTATACTAATCCATAACAGCAATTAAATTTTTTTCAAGAATTTTTAAAATAAAGGCAATCGTGTCTTAAAATAAGAAAAGAAAATCTATAGGCAATCTAGTATTTAAGGAAATTGAATTTTTTTTTTAGATTACATTCAACAATTTCAGAATACATGTTCTAAGTATTTTAAAACCCTACCACAAAAACATAAAAAACGTCGATCTTTTTTTTTTAAAAATCATAATCACGAGTAACATGTCTTTTTTGTTTAACGCTTTTTCCACTTTTGCTATATATTAGTCCTTCGGATTATTTTTAATTTGTTCGTATTTTTTTGCTTTGTTCTCGACCGTTCACCTTTAAATGTTCGTTTTAATGATAAATATGGAACCTCATGTCATTTGGAGGAAACTGTCATTGAATCCTTCTTTTCATGCCTTGATTAGTTCCTCGAATTACTTTCAATTTGCTCGTATTTTTTTTCGCTTTGGTCTGGACCGTTCACCTTGAAATGTGCATTTTAGTGATGAATATGGACGCTCATGTCATTTTTGAGGAAATTCGTCATTGAATCCTCTTTTTCATGCCTTGATTAGTTCCTCAATTACTTTCAATTTACTCGTATTTTTTCGCTTTGGTATCGATCGTTCACCTTGAAATGTGCATTTTAGTGATGAATATGGAAGCTCAAGTCATTTTGAGAAAATTCGTCATTGAATCCTCCTTTTCATGTCTTGATTAGTTCCTCGAATTACTTTTAATTTGCTTGTATTTTTTCACATATTTTTCCTTCATTGTCTGCTAAACGGGCAGTAGACACGAGGTGAATCAGGAATTTCCCACGAAACTAACAACATGCTCAGACCAATTCTTTGTGTCATTAACCTTTTGATATCTGATTTCATTTTTCTGCTGGCAGTAACCGGGAAATTATGGCCAAAACTCTACCAAATCAAGCTAAAAGCTGCATCTGAAATGAACGGCAAGTTCATCCAGCAGTGCGTGGTGTACAAACAGCATTGACAGCGAATGGTAATGGTTTCATTGATTTGGTAACGTCCATCCAGTGCTAAAAGGTGTATAATGTTATAGCAATGGTTTAAATCACTTGTGGTTATATATTACAATCCTTTTTCAACACAACACTTGAAAATGCACTTTCTCTTTTTGGGCGATAAAGAACTGGTGAAGTGCAACTACTGTAAACTCGAGAATTGTATTTGTACTGTATTCAGTCTCTTTGCAAGTGTGTCGAACAGAAGTTTAGAGATGTATTGGTTACTTGTAGAAAACAATTTTGGGCAAGTGAAATTTGTGAATTGGTTTCTATAACTCCAACCTTTAATGCAAAGGTTCCGACACTGATAAAGAAAGGAGGTTGGTATTGATATTGGTATTTTTGTATTCAGAAAGAGACTAAGTGGTAATGGAGGTACACGCAGGTATCGAGGTTGATGGCAATCTTCAACCTCTGATCTGCCTGGGTTACATGTTTGGCTTAAAGCCAATAATTTGTAACAATACTGAGGATAAAAACAAAGGAAGTAGAGCTTTTACAGCTATAGTTTGCACGAATTTTACAGTAGTTTCACTGTTTGAAAAGTACTCTTTTTCCCTCCAATAATTTTAATAGATAGTCCCCACATGTAAGAGTTAAAGTTGGAACCCCTCGCACTTTATGCGCATATAATAAACAACAGCTTCTCACTTGGCAAACCAACCAAAATCGAATTTTGTGGGGATATATGTCTCGAACTATTATTTAGGAGAGATAAGATTTCGAACTTTTAAATCAGGGAGATATAGGTTTAGAAGTTTGTTTTTGGGAAAATTTAGCATGAGATCTTAGTTTGAGCTCTATTTGGTACAATGTGATAGTTCTCGTGGGGAAATAGATCGTCGCTAAACAGTCGGTATGTTATTGTTCTATAGATTAGATATGTTAATATTCTTTAGGAAATAAATTGAAATAAATCTTCTTCCTTTTCAATTTAGTGATAATTGCCAAATTTCCAAAAACAAACTGAAACCTGAAAAAGAGACCTAGATCATAAAACACACTTACGCTCGAGTACGCAAAAGAGAGATGTCGAGTTTATAGATGCAGGAAAAAAAAATGCTTTGTCTATGTATATATCTATGATATTTAAAAAAAAAAATGCTTTGCCTAGGGATATTTTGAATAGATTTGTTTTCTAATCAAGAAAAAAATTAACTCAAAATAAGAAAAGGAGATGATATATCTTCCTCTTGAAACTAAAAGTAAACCTTGTAAAGATTAAACATATCACAAGAGATTATATTACCTTGGGCTCTTCACAAACATGCATTCGTGGAAGAAATGTTTCCTGTTTCAAGTCATCATAAACTTCATCGTAAGAAAAAGCACA
>OVAY01003534.1:0-10764 GCA_900406395.1 Kernera saxatilis
TTGCTTTGTTTTTAGTTTAGGTTCTTCACATTATTTTCGAATTTTCGGATAACATGGATAATTTCGGATATGTTTGGATACTAATTCGGATAAGAAAACAGGTCCCGAACGGGATCCGAAAATTTTTGGTTCTTTATATAATTATCCGAACCGACCCGGTACCGAACCGAATTTCTAATAATATCCGATCGGTACCAGTTTGCCAAAACCGAAATACCCGATATCCGAAATATCCGATCCGAACCCGATCCAATTACCCGAANTCCGATCCGAACCCGATCCAATTACCCGAATGCCCATGGCTAGGCATGAACAACAAAAACAAGAGAGCTGGTCTCTGTTATTTTGGGGTGGTCGATTGAAAATGACGAGAACAACCCTGAGATGATGGTAGGATAACAGTTAAGAGCTTCAAGAGACGGGGAAGGACACGATCGTAATTTTGATTGTGGTACGTAGTCAGTAAAAAACAGAGTCCTATGTGCATCATTTTCATTTTTTGCCAGTTACCAGAGTCCTACGAGATAAATTTGTGGTTTTCCGATTTTTTTTTTTTCTTTTCCTCATTATATATATCTCACAGGATTATCTAACTTTTTGTTATCTCGTATTAAATATGAAATGTAATGATCGAAAAAAAATGGACTCTTAGTTACTTGAATAGAGAACGAATATAGAGCCGAAGCATTGAATGTCAAAATTTTCAAAAGCAGATTTTTTAGCCACTAGATTAGAGATTAGAGAAATATATTAGCCACTGGAATAAGTCGTACTCGTATTAGGTGAATTTTGTTGTCTTCTTTATGGACCCGGACCATAGAATATTTTTTTTCATATGCAACGCACTTCCTTGCACTAAATAATAAAATAAAATTAGTGAAACATAATACTAATAATGAAAGCATTTGTACTTCTTTTTTAACCAAGATGCATCGTATACTTCTTTTTTCATTTACCATCTTCGGCATATAGCGCATATAGCTGCTTGTGTAATAATTTGTATCTTGTAGTTTTGTATATGACTTTGACATTGTACCTTTGATATGTTCAATGAAATTTCAGTCGAAAAAAAAATGAAAGCATTTGTACTTTAATATTTTACTTCGAATGATGAGAATTGGCAAGCACGTGTGATGGAAGATATACTTTTTTTGTGTGCTAATTGGGAAGATACTTTTTTGTGTGCTAATTGGGAAGATATACTTTTGGATGGGTGTGTGTGTATGATTGTTGAAGCTTGATTTTATAATTGGTACCAAATCAAGTATACTAATTTGACAGAAAGATTACGGTAAGCACTACAACAAATAAAGTGTAAAACCTAACAATCTTTTATGACACAGCATATGAATCTAGAATATTCAATTTTTATGAAATAGTTCTGTAAGAATATATAATCACAACTATCTAAAAAACATAGTCTCTTTATGTACTCTCTCTGTCCTATATATAAGGATTTTTTTAATTTTTGTTGAAACTAGATATAAATTAGTGAATATAAAACAAAATGAAACATTAAGAGAAGGGAGGAGATGGAAAAAAACTCAAATGCTTTAAACATATCACTCGATGGTTTGTTCGTCTGTTTCATGTCTCGGGTTACGTTCCTCTGGTTTTAATTATGACCCATCCACTATCCTCTTCTACAAGATTACCCATCCACTATAACAATCTTGAATTGAATCTTTTACTCTTATAAACACATCTCAAGAAATAAAGCTAAAATTTTGATTTTTGTCTGTTTTGGGAGAGACACAAACATGACTCGGTCATTAGGAAGTGCTGCTTCTGTTGCTTTCTGTTGAATCATGCAAACAGAAAGACACGCTGTAAAAGCAGCCCACTGGTGTAGCAAAAAGACAGAACAACGTCACAAAGTCATCTTTTTGCTTTTGAAATTGAAATAAGAATGGTTCAAATTTTCAGGTGGTCCATTTCAAAATTTGAAGGAGAAACAAAGACTTTACAATAAAAGTGAAAAAAAAATGAAAATTGGGACAGGACACAGGACCAAGGGACCATAAGCTTCATCTTCATGGCCCAACCAACTACCAAACGTTATCTACATACAGCCATATATATATATGTACTTTGACCATACGCTTCATCAGCAATATGATTCGTATGAACAATTCTCAACTTTTGAATACTTTAAAACCAATAGTATCTTAAGAACACAAAGAAACTTGATAATAGATGACTAAATACAATGAATAAATTCTCAAATCTCTTACGAAGATTCGTGTTCGCTCTCTTTGCACTTGCAGGATTCAAAGAGTTTTTCTTTGCCATTAGACCTACCTAAATAGTTCTGAGTCACACAACTGTTCACTTCCCTTACACAAAATGAAGCTAGAATCAATCTAACAAGCTTCATCTAACAGAGTGAACAATGGATGATTACAACATGAAGAAGGTAATGTATACACACCTACATGGATGAATTTTGAAGAGACAGTCATGAATCATTCTTTCTTCTGTGCCCAAATTCTTATAGACTTGTCGAGGGAGCCTGATGCGATCATGTTCCCTGTCGGGTGGCAAGCCACGCTCATGACGGGCTCAGTATGACCCTCAAGTTTCTGAAGCAATTTCCTGGAGTTCAGCTCCCACATGTATACACATTTGTCCTCGGATCCACTGACGATTCGCTTTCCATTTGTGACGGAGAACGCAGAGGAAATGGCATACTGTGAGTTTGTGTGGCCAGTGTATGTTTTGAGGAATTTAGCAGAAGAAATGTTCCACAACCTCTGTAAATTTGAATATCGTGGAGAGATCAGTGAATTAATGACGAATCATGAGAATTTACTTCTCCAAATACCATATAGATGCAAATAAATCAAACACCAAAAGATGTATCTTCCAAGCTACGACTCTCTAAGAGAGATATCCTTAAACAGAAATATACTAAAGCTATCAACTTTTTCTTCCTTCCAGAGAGATATCCTTAAACAGAAAACAATGTTGCAAATTTAGTTTTCGGTGGCTTCTCCAACATCAACATCAAATTTCTGTCGACACACAACCTAGAATCTAAGTTAGCAATTAGCACGTTCTACAAAAATCTTTATGCTATCCTCGGAACCACTATGGAACAAAACGAGTAATCACATAGCAAACATCAACTCTCTGAGATGGATTCAGCAAGATATTACAATGAATGAGCATTACAGAGCATCGGATAGGGAGGTAATGAAAGGAGAAGAAGAACCCACCAGCGTGTTGTCGAGGGTGCCAACGAGGATGAACTTGCCGTTGGGAGAGAATCTGACGAAGGAAACAGGAGGATTCTCATCATCAATTAAAGTTTTCACACAATGCCCAGTCCCTGCATCCCATATGCGGCACAACCCATCGTAGCTACTCGAAACAATGAGAGAGCCGTCGCGATTGAAATCGACAGCAGTGACGGGATCGGAATGCGCGGGAAGAACTTTCAAACACTTGCCAGTTTTCACATCCCAGATCCGAACAGTTTCGTCAAAGGCACCAGAGACAATCATGTTGGACTGAGGATTGAAGTTGACGCAGAAGGCGTAGTTAGTGTGTCCGTTAAGCGTCTTGATCAGTGAACCGGTTTCAACATCCCACAGCTTTAAGGTTTTGTCATCGGAAGCTGAGACGATAAACCTCGCGTCTGAAGAGAAGGCAACATCGGAGATGCCGTTCTCGTGGCCGGTGAACACTCGTACGGGCTCGGCAATTGAATCTCCGTCGACGTTGATAGCGTAAGTCATGATTGTTTTGTCGGCGGAGGCGGAAGCGAGGAGGCGGCCGTCGGAGGAGAATTTCACGGAGGATACGGCGCGATCGTGGGAAGTTAGGGTTTGGGAGTGAACGTAGGGAGTGAAAGATGCTGCTGCTGGAACTTCCTCTGCCATGGGTACCAGAAAAAAATGTTCTTCCTTGGAAATTCAAATCGAAATTACGAAATTTCTGCGGATTGAATTTGGCTGATTAGGGTTTTGGAAAGGGGGCTCTGTTCAAAGAGAGAGACGAATAGTGTTCTTCTCATTTAAAAAAAAAATGTGGGGTGTATTTTGAAAGTAATAATACTATTGGGGTATCTTTCGAGTTTCCGTAAAGTTATAGAGTAGGTTTCACGAACGGCTCACGTGCTCACTTTTCAAATTCAAACCCTCTGACTAAATCCGAGTCTTTCGTTATAATTTTTCATTCTTTCTTCCTCGAACACAAAAGCTTCACAAATCAAAATTTGAGTATAGGTTTTGTAAAAGTTTAGCTTCACAAACCAACACCCTTTCTAAGCATCTATTTATGTTTTTCTTGAACCAGATCTCTTATATTGAATACCACAACTAATCTAAGAATCTAAAGTTATCATATGTCAGTTTTGTATTCTGTAACAACTAAATTTGTATTTAATGAGACTCAATCTTTATTATTGATCAGACAAACCACTAACCAGACTACAACTACTACCACTCCCAACTTTTTAGTTTTCTATTTCGTGTGAACAAAAGCTAAAATTTTACAAAGCAAATATAATGAATTTACGAACGATTTGTAAAGTGTAACATTTTAAGATCACCATATAAGTTTTGGTCTAGTGGTGTTTTGATGTGTCTTTTCAAAGAAGGATAGTCATGGACTCTTATTTCGATTTCTTTTTGGGAAGAATCTCATGAAGCTTTCATATAAAAACAGATGGACTTGGGCCTAAAACTCATTGATGTTAATCTCAATTACCATAAAAACAAAACTTGCAAGATCACATCGAGATAAAACAAATCTCATTACCTCTCACGCACATTCAAATAATATATACTTTTTAGACTTGTTAAAAAAAAAAACTTTGTATTTTTGATTTACTCATTTCTCTTGCGGATCCATGCATATGATTATATATATATATGCATGGATCGATCGATCGATCGATGTAATTGGGGAAAAAGAGTAAATTAGCAGAATGAACTTTGACCCAAAAAAAAAAAATAGCAAAATGAATTGAAGAGTGGTAGTAGTTGAATTTTACTGTGAACGAGTTCCTTTGTAATTTATGTAAATGTACCAAAGGATTCTTCGGTGAGATGTAAACTTCAAGTTGAGTTTATAGAACATGCGTATTAAATTATAAATAAATTAAGTGTGAGTACCCATACTTCTATGTGGGTAGTAGTAATGCATAAAATTAAGAAAATATATTTTTCATATAAAATTGAATTTGTTGATAATGTGCAAGATGGGCGAAATAACACAAAACGTTATATGATTTTGCAAGGTTTTACCAATCATACAATATTGGAGGATCCTAAATTTGTTTTTTAGTCGAGAAAAATCACACTAATCATGTATTCATGTTTAAACATTATGATTTCTATATTTTTTTTCCCACTATTCTAGTTATTTTTATCCAAACCAAAACCGTACTACATTCAAACTAAACGCAGAACTGAATTACACCACATTATCACAAAAAGACCAAACAAAATCAAATTTTTATTTAGCTAAACTTTATTACGAATTAGTCCAACCTGGATATCGGATATTAGGAATAAACTGGGCTGAAGTAAATTTATGACTATAGGCCTAATGGCTAATGGTAGGAGGATTATATGTAGACAATTCTTTTGTCAAAACAACGAATATATTTTATGAAATTAGTATTTATACGATATTGTTTTAAACGTCACGTCAGAAAATCTTGTATATCCTATGGTATTAGATGGCACGTCGTGTACAGAGCTCACAACTTCGTCAAATTAATTTGTTAACAATCAATTTGCCAGAAAAATCCAAATTGAAAAAGCTTTTCGACAAAATATTTAAATTGTATAACTTTTAATATCTAAACAAAACTTAACAATAAAACCCGGACCCACAAACTCTCTACTTTTTATGTACAGGTCGATCTTTGCCGTTCAGATACAAAATCAACGGTTCTGATGCATTACCATCAAATATAAGATGCACCGTCAGGCATGTGATTTGTACGCGATATCCCTCTCGCACGATCTTTATTTTTCCCTCTTCTGATAGTTATTAAAAAAAAAATTATTTTTTCGTTTTAATGTTTTCAGAAATCTCTCAAGCATTTATTGATTTTTATTTCCAGCTTAAATCTATTCATAAATTTTGAAACGGTGAATTATACAGAGAGAAATCTTGAAACCATCAAACTTTTGAATTCTATCTTTTGGCTCAGCTGAAATTTTCTTCTCTTCACTCAGATTTTATTTATTTTCTTAGTAGCGAGCGAGTTTCGGTTTGTTTCTGATCGTTGAGAGTTGAGACTCTGTTTGGTTGGTTCCCGAGAAAATCTGCATTATCTTCCAGGAAAATTTGACCTCGCATTGGGATTTTTTTGGCTTCAAAGTGACGAAATGCCGAGCATTAGAGCTCCAGCTGCGAAGAAGACCACCACACTCACGGTTAGCTCTCGTTTATCTTCGTAGAATTTTTCCAGTTAATCCGTCTGAAATTCTTGGCCGCTTGAATTCTCCGTGTTTCCGGTAGGTCGCTGTGAAATGTAGACCGTTAATGGAGAAAGAACGTGGAAGAGACATTGTTCGAGTGAATAACTCTAAGGTCTGTTCAGAACTTTTAATTTCTCCACAGTTTCTGATTCCAACTGTTTCGATTTGAAATTTCGCCCTAATTGTGTTTTCGATTTCAGGAGGTGATTGTGTTGGACCCTGACTTATCTAAGGATTACCTTGACCGAATTCAGAATCGGACAAAAGAGAAGAAATATTGTTTTGATCATGCATTTGGCCCCGAGAGCACGAACAAGGTCCGTCACTGTGGAAATTTGTGATTCCTAGGATCCCTGGGTTTTTTTTAATTCCGAAACGTTTAGGTTCGTAGTGTGTATGTGACTTTCTTAGTAAGTGACTGAACTTGTGGGATATTTGACTTGTGGTTTAAGGTTTGTGGTTTTGGCTTTAGAGCTATGAATCTAAACATGTATTGGTTTTCAGAATGTGTATAGGAGTATGTCTTCTGTGATCTCTGGGGTTGTCCATGGACTCAACGCCACAGTGTTTGCCTATGGTTCAACTGGAAGGTATGAAGTGATGTAAATGATCTCCAATGTTATGTAGCATAAACTCGATTCAAAAAGGCTACAAGAAAATTCATATAGGTCCTTGCTGCCGAATTAGTTGGGCTTAAAGTACTAGACATTAAACTGATGCATTATGGTTATCTGACTCAATGATGCATATTTTTTTAGCGGCAAAACATATACAATGGTTGGAACTAGAAGTGATCCTGGATTGATGGTTCTCAGCCTGAATACCGTTTTTGATATGATTAAGAGTGACAAGAGCTCAGATGAGTTTGAAGTGACTTGCTCATACCTTGAAGTCTACAATGAAGTAAGGCTCGGTCTGCTAAATATGGTTATTGTTTTCTTTTTGTGTGTTCTTACCCTTACGAGTATTACTCTTTCTGTCCTAATGTTACTCAGGTTATCTACGATTTGCTTGAAAAATCCTCTGGTCATTTGGAGCTCAGAGAAGATCCAGAGCAGGGGATAGTAGTTGCAGGCCTGCGATCAATCAAGGTCCATACTTTTCTTGTCTTCTAGATGCGATATAACAATTCATTGTACTGCAAAACCTGATTGTAGTGATCACCTTAAGGTTTCCTCTATGATATCATTTGGATCATATCATGCTGGTGTGTCACATTTATCAGCAATTCTGTTTGCGATATGGAAACCTTTTAGAAGAATTAATGTTGTATTGTTTACGTTAAAGTTCTTCCTATGCCTTCCAGTTCTGTCTATGTAAGTTTTTCTATAAGAAAATTGTGATGATGAAAAGGAAAATCAAACTTTTTATCTGCCTTCTTGGCTCTTAATATGTACCCCAATACTTTGCGGAAGACCATTTCGTTTGTGTCCTTGAAAATTTTCACCATCTTTTTTACGTTAAAATGCTTCTTTTGCAGGTCTATTCTGCTGATCGGATTCTTGAGCTGCTGAACTTAGGGAACAGTAGACGAAAAACTGAGAGCACGGAGATGAATGGAACATCGTCAAGGTGAGCAATGCTACCTCCGAAACAAGCTGTAAACTTTGGAGGCTTGTCTTTTCCAAATCTCGTTAGATCTCACAGCAGTGCCTTTTATTCTTGAGTAAATTCCTGCATCGTATAGGAAACATTATTGAATTTTCTTGAAACCGAACCAGCAGTGGCTCATTATTACCTAAACAAATATGCTTGTCAATTACCAGGTCCCATGCAGTTCTGGAGATTGCAGTAAAAAGAAGGCAAAAGAATCAAAATCAAGTCATGAGAGGGAAACTCGCCCTTGTAGATCTTGCTGGCAGTGAAAGAGCAGCTGAGACGAACAATGGAGGTCAAAAACTGAGGGATGGAGCAAATATTAATCGCTCACTCCTTGCACTAGCAAATTGCATAAACGCTTTGGGGAAGCAACACAAAAAGGGTCTTGCTTATGTCCCATACAGAAACAGGTATGTGTCGACATGTGCTCTTTTTATCAAAAAATGGTCATTTGTTTTTTGGCTGACAGTCATGTGCAATTCCAGCAAACTTACGCGGATTCTTAAAGATGGTCTGAGTGGGAACTCCCAGACGGTTATGGTTGCAACTATATCACCTGCTGATAGTCAGTATCATCACACTGTGAACACATTGAAATATGCTGACCGAGCAAAAGAGATTAAGACACACATTCAGGTCACGATAACTTACTTCTTAGTCCATGAGATTGATAATTGTTTCAGAAGTACTGACTATTCTCTTTTCTTGTAATTTAGAAAAATATTGGTACCATCGACACTCATATGTCAGACTACCAACGGATGATCGACAATCTTCAAGTAAGTTGATTGATTTTATCTTTTTTTATCTCTTTTTGTTTTTTTTACAAATTGAATGTAGTAGCAGTACATAACTCGAGCTTTGGTTCCATAGAGTGAGGTTTCTCAGCTGAAGAAGCAACTAGCAGAAAAGGAGTCGCAGCTAAGCATCAAACCTTTTGAAAGAGGTGTTGAACGTGAACTTTCGTGGTTGGATGGTTTAAGCCACCAGATCAGTGAAAATGTTCAGGAACGTATAAACTTACAGAAGGCATTATTTGAGCTTGAGGAAACTAACCTCAGAAACCGCACTGAACTTCAGCATCTCGATGATGCAATTGCAAAACAGGTTAGGTGATAAAGCTTCTCCTATTCCAGGGGTCAATATATTGCATTACTGTAACCTCTTTCTCTGTTTTACAGGCGGCAGAGAAAGATGTAGTCGAAGCTCTAAGTAGCAGACGACAAGTAATTCTTGATAATATCCGCGACAATGATGAAGCCGGCGTTAACTATCAGAGAGTAAACCCTTTTTTCATTTATCATATATTTCAACTCTGCAATTAATATTTGCCATCGTTAAGTCATATACTCATGTCTTTGGTTTTACAGGAAATCGAAGAAAATGAAAAGCATCGTTGCGAACTACAGGATATGCTCAATGAAGCAATAAATAACAACGGAAACAAAACTTATCTGCATATTCTCAATCAGTATAAGCTCCTGGGGATGGGTAATACCGAACTACAGTTCGAAATGGCAATGAGGGACCAAATCATTTACACCCAAAGGGAAGCTCAGAGAAACCTATGGAACTTGCTCATGGGTTTAGGAGTTGAGGAGAAACAAGTGTTTGACCTCGCTGCAAAACAAGGAATCACAATCGAAGACTGGAGTATGGCAACGTATCCTGGACTTCCTTACCGGAAACAGACGCCGAGTTTCATTCCCGCAAACATCCCTTTCGTGGGCCACTCATATTCGCAATCCTCCTGTACTTTCCAGAGCTATAATCAAGACTCTTCTTCTAAAGGACAACAATGGGCTCCAACTCCTACTTTATGCAGAGCGGAACATCACAGCTCTTACTACTTCATGGGACACGAGCCACCTACATTTGTCAGTCTTAGGAAAAGCCACGATGGTTGGGTTGGTGGTGGCAGACCAGCTTCACGGATCGACACTGGAGGCAATCATCGCCGAGTGTCGTATCCACAAACAGTAAATAATTCTTCTCCACGGATGGTCTCTTCCCGTATGGGTCCCAATATTTACCAGCCTCCTCAAAGGGTACGCATCAAAACACTCCCATTTAATAATACGGTTAATCTCCATCTCACTTGTTTGTTTAGTAAAAATAACATTCTCTAGGTTCTAATTGCAAAAATCTTTTTAACCAGGAAATGTTGGTCAACGCCACGAGTCCTTATGGTAGCCCGCGAGCTGGAATCATCAGTGGCGTCACCACCACCACCCCGACAGTGCAACCTTTCTATGGAAGTCCTCGAGCCGTTGCCGTGAGAAGCGGCTCATACAATAGCCCACGTGGCGCAACTTCAGTACCTTCATCCAATGGTGCAAGAAACCAACAACGAGTGTTTGGAACTAGCCCACTTTCAGGAACCAAAGGGGTAAAAAACTCGTCGCACGGACAGAACAGCCACACAAAGTTGTATAGAGGAGGAGGCAGTAAAGGTCACGATAGGAAACGAAACACAACGACAACACCATTGACATAATACCAACACATGGATTCGATTTTTCAAGTCATTTCCGAGGCACAGTTTTTAAAACGCCTCACACTCGCAGTCTCACTCTCACATGACTTGTATTTTTTTTTGTTTTGTACAGCAATTTCCACGGTATTGGTTTCTTTCTGAGTTGATTGATGTGTGTATATATATCCAATTTTTCTGTTTTTTTTTTTTTCATCTGAAATTTTATTATAAACTTGGACAAAATACAAA
>OVAY01003536.1:0-10747 GCA_900406395.1 Kernera saxatilis
AAATCACGTATGATGAGTTGGGGACATCCATCATTTTGCATCAAAAGGATATCGTTAAGGTGCAGGCGGACGAGAAGGTAATGTACACTACTACATTTTTTGGTTTATATATTTGTACAGTGGTTATGTACACTACTTGTGTACACTGATTATGTATACTACTTGTGTACACTGCTTATGTACACAGCTTGTGTATATTTTTCAGTGTACACTGCTTGTGTACACTGCTAATATATTTTATATAATATTGTTCGATAACCTTTTTTGCAGCTAGAGGTGATTTACACACTACAGGGCGGTGATGGCGTGGAAGAAATTGAATTAGGATGGGATGATGAAGCGGTGGACGTGAAGGTTGAGTATATGGAAAAATTGCTATTAGACGGACATAAGTTTACAGACTCGGAATGGCCTGGAGGTGACAGATCTCTGGGTGATTGGAAAGATTGTGGGAAACACGTGGAACCAAGGGGAAAAAAGGAGGTTCCAATGGAAACCCTAAATAAAGGTACTAAAAGGAAATCCAGTTCCAAAGATAGTGATGATCTCGCTAAGAAAACGATACCAAGAAAAAAAAGATGTCCACTACCTGATTCAACGGCTGCAAACCCAAGTAAAAAACATATAGACTTAGAGATGTCGAGGATTTAACTGTAGGGAATATCGAGGAGCTGAAAGCTTTCATAATCGAGCAAAATAAGATGACAGTCGACCTTCTAAGGACGGAAATGTTGAACTTGTTTTCTACGCATACAAATACAGATAGTGCGGGATGTTCTCGTCAGGAGACAACTTTGAGGAAATGTGGGGACGGTAAAAAGGAGAGCAGAAAGAAAGTTGACCACCCAAAAAAGATTAATGTTGATTCAGCTCTAGGCAGTGGACTCGAACGTGCACATGTTGTTCATACTGATATAGCCACTAATGATTGTAACGAGGAGAACAGATGGGATGATGCGTACTCTGGCTTCCAAAACATCATCAAATCTGTCGATCAGGTTTATACTTAGTTATTTTGATTGTTATATCATTATTGGTTACAGGTTATAAAACGTTTAATACTGTGATTCTTGGGTGTACCATAGGTAACAAAAGCGGTGGTCAATAATAGGAATAGGTGTACCGGTTCTGATGCATCAGGAAAACGTGTGGAGGTGGAGGTTGTTCACAGATGCATTCCGCTAAGTGTAAAAATTGATCAAGTTTGCAGTGTACAAATTGATCAAGTTTGCCGTGTATTCGTAACTGGTGCATGCAATGGAATATGAATCTAAGGATAATTCACCATTCACAGAATATAGTACACTTGCCATTGTCCCGTCTGGTTTGTACTCTGCACAAGAAGTTTGCTACAAAGATCCAATAATAACGGAAGTAGAAACTGAACATGAAACATCTGGGGAGGTAAGTCAAATGAGTGACTTCTATATTTATTAATTATGATTTGTTTTTAATTGTAATTTGTTTTTATTAATGGTAGAACAAAATAATGTCATCTCCTCGAACACCGGAAGAATCTAAGCGAGTTGCCCGTGCATCACGGTACGTGAAAGATGGAGAGTCTACTGGAGATGTGGAGTTAAAACCACCGGAGTACCACCCTGTGACTCATCTGAACATGGAGGAGTTTAACATCTGGAAGTCTCACCTGGAAGCTAATCTTGATGAGTAAGTTGAGAGAAAATAAAATATGTAACTTATACTAGAATGTTATCATAATTAATTTGAATTTTATTTAAAACAGGACATTTAGTATTGTTACCGGATATACGGTTAACAATGGTCATTTCCTTCAGATTGCGGAGTCGCGAAGGCCTATAGAGACAGAGGTGAGTCTCTCGGGTCTGTAATTGAAACTTTAGAATAATGACTGGGAGCAAGTAGTAATTGGAAGTGTTACAGATTTTTATTGAACCCCCATAAAAGATCTATAACATGTAACCCTATAGTGTACAGTCTTATATATAAACATTTAATTGGTCGTAGACCTGTCTTGTAGTGTACAGCTCGAGTGAACACTTGTAGTGTGCAGTATAGTTGTACACTTGTAATGTTCGTATAGCTAGTCACTTGTAGTATACGTTCTTATGTTTAGTAGCAGCTGCTGTACAGTTACTTAAGTGAATCTATTATACAACATATGCAGGTAATAATGGCTATGTTGTGGCGAAGACGAGGCGTTGTCTACGCGCAAGAGAGGATTGCATTCGTTGATACATGGTTTGCTTATTCACTGAAAATGAAGTACAGCGGGTTCAAAAAGTACAAAGATAAGAAGAAGTTCAACTGGGGGGTGAACCTGAAGTCATTTGTAACCGGAAAGCCAAAGGGTCGGAAAGTGAAAACAGAATTCGTGAAGAATATTGACTTGGTGTATCTTCCCATTCATTGGGGCAACTCGAACTGGGTAGGTCTGGTAATCAACTTGAAGGTAGGAAGAGTTGAGATACTTGATCCATACATCAAAGGGTACTCCGATGAAGAAGTGGCGACTCTAATGGCTCCAGTAGTCGAAATTGTTCCATGGCTGGTAAAGTGTACTGTAGCAAAGAAACACGCGAAGAATTTAAAAACCAAACTGTTGAGTTGGGAGAGGCTGGAAGGAATATACCAGAATAACAGGGGAGGTGACAGCGGACCAGTTGCAGCGAAGTTATTAGAAATGCACGCGTATGGCTTGGGCGCAGAGGAAATGGGAAAGATAACCGACGAGGGGGTTGACGAGATGAGAAGGATTTACGGGATGGAAGCATATGTAGAGTTCATAAACCTAAGAAGTTTATAAACTTATTTTGGTGTACAACCTAATGTATTAGTTTAAGTAAACTTTTGAGTGACTGAGGATGTATTTATGAACATGAATTATGTATTGCTTTTGGTACACTTTTGGATTTATTGGTTTAAGTGTACTCGTGGACTCTGTTTGGTGTACAAAAATGTCCGAGTGTAACGTACACTTCCGTTATTACTGATAAGATTACGTGGTCTTTTATTTAGCAAAGTTTAACGTCAGAGTTTAGTATGAAAAAGGAAATTGGTTTTTTGTTTAAAGAATAGTATTAAATACCGATAAATTTTGCAGTTGGGTGGGTGGCTTTCATGAGTTAGGTGTCAAGTTGCTGGAAGATAGTGCATTAATGACAAACATTTAAAACAACAAATTATGGTTGTTGTATACCTTCTATATAAGAACGTCGTAAATCAAGAAACATACAAACATAGAAGGATGACTTTACCAAATTTACCAGACGATATATTAAGAAAGATAGAAAAAAAAAAAAGAGAGAAGCGATGGAGTTAATTAGGTCCTATCCTAAGGTCTGGGCGAAGAGGTCGGGATATTGTGTATTGTAAAGAGGTGCTAAAGAATACTTCCATTTACACATTATGCTGCATTCCAAGTGACATCTACGTCGATGGTCGTTGGAGGCCTTTCTTTGAGCGTTGCCTCGCAAGCGGAAATGCTATGGCGGTATACTACGAAGCATTACGTATAGCTGTACAAAAATGGCGACATGAAGGGGGCTATAAGCATGTTGGAGCCTTTGGTGCCAACCCACGCAAACGCTACACTAACGCCTAGGATTTTCGGCATATGCGATGGGAAGACGAGGAAAGCGGCAGAGATTCTCGGTTAGTTTTTCGAAAAACATGCAGCATCTGGAACGGAAGCACTACGCCAAATGGGGGAAGAACTAATCTTGGAGATTTCTTATTACAACACCGGTTGGAGTGATAAGTTCAGGAGCACATTTACATTCCCGGACATACCTGGTGTTGATTTCCCATAATGTGCTATGGATTGCGCAATTTGTTACGGTGAGAACTACATTCCTTTGTGCAACGATTGGTATCTATATTGGTGTGCACGGCGAGTTTGCAACATGCTTTAGTTCGTCTAAAGGTTGGTGTACGATGATGTTTCAATTAAGTGTACGATGTGTTGTAAGTCATATTTAGTGTACTAAGGTATTGTATTTGTCTCCTATGAATGTGTTTTCTAGACAAGTCCTTCTGTGGGTCCTTTAAGATGAATTCCTTATATAACTACTTTGTTGTTTGACTACATTAACGTTACTATATCTCCGCATTATAACTCCTCCATATAAAAACTTCTCTATCAATGAACGACAAACTCTCAACTGGCGATGTCCCTCCCAGATTTGCCTGAGGAGATATTAGGTGACATAGTTGTCACAGTGGGGAAGATGGCGTATTCAGCGCTTGGCCCAATAATACGTTCTGGAAAAAGAGAAAAACAGTTGGTGTATAGACCGGAAGTGTTTCAGAGTACAAATATCGAGGGTTTGTGTGAAGAAAGTCGGCTGATCTTCACTACATTCGTAAACACAGGAGGGTATGCCTTCCCACCGGGACGAGGAAAAGGTTTCTTTAAAGATGTTTACAGCATGGAAACACAACAACAATTTACTTCGAAGCCCTAAGATTAGTGACATGAGAACAAGATCTGTATGGGGCTTTATCAAAGATGGAAGAGCTTGTTCCTAATTATGAACTCCAAACATTTGCATATGCCATGCTTTTGATGTGCACTGGTAAGACAGACGAGGCATAAAAGATCTTAGAAGGGTTTTTTGCTAAACATGCTGCTCTACATTCACCAGAAATCTGGGACATCGGGGATATTAGGTTTACTTAAAAAGATATTTAATTAAAATTACAGCAGATAAAATAGAGTTGTCAAGTCATACTTTTTTGTTTGTTGAGCCCAACACGCAATGAAGTTAAGAAAAAAGTGAAGATAGTACTGTTGTCCTCGTCTGACAACATATATGACTAAGCCATGCGAGTAAACAGTGCATTGGTTGGGATGATATTCGTTAATGTTGTTATTTTGCTCTGAGAAGATGTTAAAAAATATTTGAATTAAATTGGGCGCTGAACATTGGTATTTTTACGTATTTAACTAAATAAGGAATATGGAAGTGTATAACCAAGTGTACAACTAATATGGTGTATGTGACATGATTGTGTATGAAGAATTAACCGAACATCTAAGTTATACAAATGTGGTGTACCATTTCAGAAGTAGTGTACGCACTGTAAGCAGCTTAAACATATATTTTTGAAAAGCAAAAGTAGTTGGTACTTAAAGCAAAACATATAGTGAACATGTTTAACACATTATACTAAAACTGTAGTACAAACTGAGCACAGCGTAGCCCAAAAGTACTGAACACTTCAAATCGTGGTGTACAATTACATAACTTGTGTACGAGATGTAATTTCCAAAGTTGGTACACTTTTGCAAAAGTAGTATACGAAATGTAAACATTTTAGTCTATTTTCGAAAAGCAACAAAAGCAAAATCAGTTGGTGTAGATAAACTTTAACCGATTGGAGCGTTGCAGGTGGCCCTATTGTGACCGAAAGCATTGCACCTGGAGCATTTGTTATGCTTTGTGGACTTACGTTTCTAAAAGAAAAAAAACGAACATTAAGTTGTAACATATAAATCAATAAGAAAATCACGATAGAATAAAAGCAGATGATAACCTCGAACTCTCCGTTTGAATTAATTCTGAGCTTTGGTGGTCTACCGGATTGGCGTTTTGTTTTGGGTGGAAGAATGCACCGGATCCTGATGTCGTCGGGAACTTCAATTTCGGCGAGATCTTGAACAGGTAAAATGATGCCATCAAATGTCGGCCCCCAAACTCCTTTTCTATGCATCGGCCCAACCAGTGATCTATATTCAAGACCCCTTATATTTGCAGCTGCCATTGCGTGTCGGCATGGGAGATAGAGAATCTGAAATTCTCTGCATGTGCAAGTCCCCTTCTCTAATGAAACGTGGAATTTTTCGTCATTCTTGGATGTAACTTCGAAATCCCAAGAAGATGCAGTACGAACACTCAAGCCAGCAGAAAGAGGCAAATTCTTCTGTAATTCTTTCTCAACTTCCTCTGGAATGTCTCCAACTGTGTTAGCAACTTTCTTCCTTCGGGCCTCAAGCCACCTGCTCAACATCTTCCGGAAGAATTCAATGAGTGCAACGACTAGGCTGTCTCTGGCAGGTAGCAAAGCTTTGTTTAAGGACTCGGCAATGTTGCTGGACATGAGGTTATAACGGTTACCTTTGAAGTATGCACGACGGGTCCAGTGTTCAACACCAATATCCTCAAGATATTCCCAACACGCAAGCTTCCTCTGTTTTATATGAGCGTAACACTTCTTAAATTCTTTGACGCGGACCATCTTTCCAGCTTGCCAAACTAGTCCAAATAATCTTGGATACTTGCTTTTTATGTTGCGCTTTAAGTGAACAAGACAAGCATCATGGTGCGCTAGAGGGTACACCTCTGAGACAACGTTGTATATTGATCCACATCTATCGGAAACAATGGTTAGGTCATCCCCATCGCTTACAATGGCCGTCAATTTTTGCATGAACGACATCCAAGAATCGTGGTTCTCGCTGTCGACAATTGCAAAGGCTATGAGGAATATCTGGAAATTAGCATCCTGTCCACTAGCAGTAAGCAAACATCCTTTGTATTTGCCGTGTAGGTGGGTGCCATCCACTACAACAACACGTCTGATATATTAGAGACCCTGTACACTTGCACCGAATGCAACAAACACATACTTAAACCTCTCATCATGGACCTCGTCTTCTTCTGTTTGTAAGTGGTATATTGTCCCCGGATTTGATAGTTTCAGGACATGGAGATATAGTGGCAACAGGAGGTAAGAACTTTCCTCAGTCCCCTGAGCAGAAGCAATGACTAATTCCTTCGCTTTCCAGCATTTCCAATACGAAGCATTCACGTTATGCTCGTTCAACACAATCTCGGGGATATCCCTGGCTCTAGGTCCACTTGAAACATTGACATATTTAGAACGTAACAACGCAGCAATCACCTTTGATGTGGCATGTTTTGAAAACTGTCGCCGAGTCTCAACATTACACACATGATCCATTTTAATTTTCCGGATCTCGTACTCATGACTGTCGCCTATACGGTGTGAGTACACCCGCCAATCACAGAGTCGGTCATAACATTGTACCTCACAAACCTGAATCGGAACACTCAATTAACAGCATAAATAGACAATGCAATTTTGAACTAATCCTTGGTCAAGAAAGACCTCCCAACGTACATAACATCATCTTCTGCTGTTAGGTCTATGTCGTGGACTTCAAAATCAGGTGTGTCGGTATCCAGGAACATTGGTGGTAAGTCCTCATACCCATATATCTCCGTCAAACGTATCCCTTTCTTTAAGGCTTCTGACTGCTTCCTCTTTTCAGTAGGCGTATTCTCAGGCAGTGAGCGAAACCGCTTTCTGGGAACAGTTGCAGTGCTTGGTTGCGGCTGGTTATGGCTTTTAGATAAAGCTTCCATGTCAAGCAAGATATTAGTATACTTTGTTGCCTTCTGTGGGGGTGGGGAGACAAAATCATCATCATCATCGTCGAACCCAGATGGTTGGAATTAGGCATTGTCATTTAATACAAACTCTGTCCAATGATCGAAATCGTAATCCTCTTCATGTTTATCGTAGTCATCTACGTTAGTGCCATCATCAGCGTCGATGTCAGAACTGATCTCGGAGTCGGCAGCCACTTCTTCCGATATTTCTTCTGATTGGTAGGTGTCCTCGTCAAATGCATTTACGATTCCGGCTTCAGTTGCTTCTATATGTGCTATGAGCGTGTTGTCATCGATAAACCCCCAGTCATCTTTGACGCAAGGAGGAGGGGATTTGGTCTGAGCGACGATGGCTAAATCTTTGGAATTATTGGGTGGATGAACGTGGTGTACGACTGTTAAGATTGCTGCTTGCCCAGTACTGTCGACCGACTGATGCACATGTTGTTGAACACTGGGTGTTGTCTTAGGAGGCACTTGGGAAAGAGGGACCGGAGGAAGTTTGGCGCCAGTGTGGTGGAGTTATGGGATTTGCCTTTACTTGGCAGTGGATAGGTTGAGTAGGTTGTACACCATGATGGTGTACAGTTGTAAGTCGAGATTCAGTTGAGTTAGGCTTCGTCACTTTGTGTGAGAGTACGGCAGAAGATCCAATGCTGGGTTTGCTTACAGTTTGGTGGTTGTTGACGGGCGGCTTTGGTGGAGCCGTAAGAGCGAGGGGGAGAAGATGAGTCCATTCAACGTCAACGAATGTCTCAAACGTGACGAAGAGGTTGACAGAGTCGTTGCTTTTGCTCAATGACTTGAAAATCCGGTAGCTGCGGTCGTCAATTATTTGTTGAGGAGGCGGGTCGATGCCGTTCTTCCTCGCAAGTATATCGTCCGCCCAATATGACATTTCGAGCAGTATGTCTGTGCCAAGCATATTATATGTTTTGCGCACTACTTCTTCAAGCATTCTGAAACAGGCGATCAAGTGTAGTTTAATAGGCTTTCCAGCTCGGGTCTTATCGAGTTTGAAATCCCAGTGGCCATTAGAGAAGCAAATCCAACGACCCAGCATGGATACACATACATCTTCATCTGCAAAATTAGATTCAAAATAAAATGAAATGATTAGAAGATGCAATATTCCCAAGTTTTTTTTTTAAAAAAATGGCTGGAGAAACACACCTCCCATTCTCTGTAAATTTTGGTAAATCTGAAAACAGGAATGATGAAGAATCGTGAACTCAAACCAATAAGACTTTGAAATACACAATTTGTAGGGGTTTAGGTCTCTCCACTCAGGCAGCACGCTGATTTCGAGATATGATAACTTATAGTACACCGCATTAAATGCAAGTTTCCCTCCAAAACCAATGTCATCACACACGTCGGATTATTATGGGCTATATTAAAGGTTGTCACAATGTGGGCTGCATAATAAAGGCCCAGACGGTACAACACAAACTGGCGTGAAATGTGCTGGTGGGGCCGGAGTAGGGAAATGGTGAATCCGATATAATAGTTGGCGAGGGCCATTTCGTCATTTGCCAAAGTGGCTATTAGAGGGGAGTTGTATTACACAAAAAGTGAAAGTGCCTACTTTCCTAATTTGCCAACCAAAAGTGTCTAGTTCTCAAATAAAAGTATTTAAATGTGACTAGTTTCCTAAATAACACAAAAAACTAAAGAAGCTGTTTATAAAACAATAATCTGGTTTGGGCTGTGCTTTTATTGAGTGGGTTTATGGGTCTCTATTGAATGAATTTTGTTGAATCCGATACTAGGCCGATACCTTACACCAAAACAAACCTCTAATGCTTTTTGTTGAAGTCCCACATCGGCTGTACATTGATACTTTTGATACTTTTGGCTGTATATAATAAATTGATTTCGGGGTTATCGACCTAGGGGAATAATGATGTATTCTTGTTACGCTAAATAACCCTAAAGACTAATCTAGGACGAAGCTGTGTATAAAACAATAATATGGTTTTGGTTGGGCTTTTATTGAGTGGGTTTATGAGTCTTTATTGAATGAATTTTGTTAAATCCGATACTAGGCCGATACCTTACACCAAAACAAACCTCTAATGCCTTTTGTTAAAGTCCCACATCGGCTGTACATTGATACTTTTGATACTTTTGGCTGTATATAATAAATTGATTTCGGGGTTATCGACCTAGGGGAATAATGATGTATTCTTGTTACGCTAAATAACCCTAAAGACTAATCTAGGACGAAGCTGTGTATAAAACAATAATATGGTTTTGGTTGGGCTTTTATTGAGTGGGTTTATGAGTCTTTATTGAATGAATTTTGTTAAATCCGATACTAGGCCGATACCTTACACCAAAACAAACCTCTAATGCCTTTTGTTAAAGTTCCACATCGGGTGTACATTGATACTTTTTATACTTTTGGCTGTATATAATAAATTGATTTAGTGGTTATCGACCTAGGGGAATGATGATGTATTCTTGTTACGCTAAATAACCCTAAAGACTAATCTAGGAAGAAGCTGTTTATAAAACAATAATATGGTTTGGGCAGGGCTTTTATTGTGTGGGCTTATGGGTCTCTATTGAATGAATTTTGTTAAATCCGATACTAGGCCGATACCTTACACCAAAATAAACCTTTAATGGTTTCTGTTAAAGTCCCACATCGGCTGTACATTGATACTTTTGATACTTTTGGCTGTATATAATAAATTGATTTCGTAGTTATCGACCTAGGGGAATGATGATGTATTCTTGTTACGCTAAATAACCCTAAAGACTAATCTAGGTAGAAACTGTTTATAAAACAATACTATGGTTTAGGCTGGGCTTTTATTGAGTGGATTTATGGGTCTTATTGAATGAATTTTGTTAAATCCGATACTAGGACGATACGTTACACCAAAACAAACCTCTAATGCTTTTTGTTAAAGTCCCACATCGGCTGTACATTGATACTTTTGATAATTTTGGCTGTATATAATAAATTAATTTCGTGGTTATCGACCTAGGGCAATGATGATGTATTCTTGTTACGCTATATAACCCTAAAGACTAATCTAGGAAGAAGTTGTTTATAAAACAATAATATTTTTTGGACTGGGCTTTTATTGAGTGGATTATGGGCCTTTATTGAATGAATTTTGTTAAACCCGATTCTAGGATGATACCTTACACCAAAACAAACCTCTATTGCATTTTGTTAAAGTCTCACATCGGCTGTACATTGATACTCTTGATACTTTTGGCTGTATATAATAAATTGATTTCGTGGTTATCGATCTAGGGCAATGATGATGTATTTTTGTTAGGCTAAATAACCCTAAAGACTAATCTAGGAAGAAGCTGTTTATAAAACAATA
>OVAY01003538.1:613-10737 GCA_900406395.1 Kernera saxatilis
AGGGTTAAAAAAAAAAAAAAAAAAAAAAAAAAAAAAATATATATATATTGATTACTGAATCTATTACTCTTAACAGATAAATGATAAATTTTAGTAAAATATTGTTAGTTTTATTATTAAAGCAACATTATTCACCTCTTGAAATTTAAGCATTTCAAATTCTATAAAAAAGGTTGAGCTCGATTGTTCTTAAGGGCATCTCCTACAAGGATCTTCATTTTGAGGGTACCTTATCTTCAAAATGAAGTTTTGAAGTTGAATTGTCCCAACGGTCAATCCTTAAATTTATCTTTAAAATAATTTGTATTTTGCTATAAAATCCTCCATATTAATAATAATTAGTTATGATGATAAAACTTTTATAACTAGATATAAAACATACATTAAAAACAAATAACTTTATTTTATTGTGTTAGTTTATTTTCTTTGATGTATTTTTATCATGTATAAGTATCGTTGTAGTGTTATCTTTTATTTTGTATTATATTTTCTTAATGTAATAAATTTATTTGTTATATTTTCACAATGTAATATTTATGAGTTCATATTAATATATATTTATAATTATTTTTTATTTTGTATTATATTTTCTCAAATATATCATTATAACTAACATTTTTATATAATATTTATTTGATTTTATATGCGATAATTTAATTTATTAACATATATTTGAAATAAATAAGTTTAGTAGGATTATTTGTGAGATATATTAATTATAAGGACTAAAGTGAAAATACAATAAAGATTTTGAGGGTTTGAAGGTTTGTTGGAGTTGCAAAAACCTCAAAAAATATGGGTTTGAGGGCTTGTTGGAGATGCTCTTAGTAACAATTACTACTTACAAGATGACAGGTGTTTTGTTTTGGTGAAAGATTGCCAAACGACTTTAATTATTTTTGCAAGACTAAAATCACCATTAATAAGAAAAAAAATTCACAAAATAATTAAGAAGCAAAGTTTTTGGGATAAAGAGAAACTGACCTCCGTTATGGAGTCTAGCCTCCATGACTCAAAAATGAAAGGATAGACATAAAAGCATAAGAACACCTCCATTGGAGAGTTTTTCATAGGGTTCTTCCCATTAAAATAATAAAAAAATGAGGAAAGAGAGAGAGAATCGGTTCTAGATTGAGAATCGATTCTAAACACAATCACACTCTTTGATGTCAAGTGTTTTAATTTTATTGGTCTATCTATTTTTGTTATTTAAAATTTAATTAAATAATAAAATTAATAGTTTTTAATTGGTGAGATATCTTAGGTGAGTTCTCCACCGATGGAGGTGCTCTACGAACCAAACTTAGAAGAAGAGAAGGTTGTCTTTTATTCATTGCCATTGCTCCTCTTCTATCACATGTTGACCTGATTCAGGCTATATATATATAGAAAAATGAAATTACCAGAGAAAAGAAGATCAAGCATATATATATGCATTAATAAATGTCAAATTCAACAATTAAATGTTTGTTTACAATAACGCGCTTTTTTCCATAAGTTGTGCATGGCATTTCATAAGGGTAAGTTTGAACATTATACCATTGAATACATATTTGTTTTTATATAATCGCGAGAAACCATGCATACTTTCTTACAAATTAAAGTGTTTGCAATGGTCAAGGAAAAACTAAACTTTATAAATTCGTATGGAAGAACTCAATTACTAACCAAGATCCACATTAGAGATCTTTACCATTCAAAAGTTTCTTCTTTTTGGAACCGACTGAGCTTTATAGGGGAGACGATCACACGCATGTTTAAGTCTTATTTCGCTTCCAATGTGAATTTTTTAGCACATTTTCTCGAGATTTTGGGTTTCTCGGTCCATTTCAAACCAAATCTCACTTTACCATTGGCAAATATACCTTATTCGAGCTATTTTATTAGGTTAAATCTGAATCTGATATCATATTAAATGTCATGAATTTGCAACTCAAAACCAATTCATTGTTGGATTATAGAGTCTAAACCGACAAGTTATGAATTGCTGAATATCGACTTGTATTGCTTAGACCATAAGGTCGAGTATTTATACATCTTTGGTGTTACCCTAATTCCTAATACAAAAAGCAAAACCGTACAAATAAGAAAACTAGGAATTGGTAATTATCCACAAATAAATATATGCAAAAAGATATATAGAATATATCCTCAATATCAGTCATGCGAACAAAATGAAAGAACAAAAGTTGTTTGCTTTTAATTAGTGAAATTCGCAGTAACGGTAAGTGGACGTAACTCTGTAAATTGTGTGTGCTTTTATATTCTGCTTAATCCGTTATCTGGAGAGTCCGATTTGGATCCAAATCCTACGGTTTCTATAATAAAAATTAAGTAAGTAGGGCATACTCGTGGTGTGAGTGATTATTTAGTTCATGTAATAAGATAAAAAAAAAAAGAATTAAATTGGAACTTGAAATATAGACCAATTCCAACAAAGAAGTTGTTTATTTATGTTTTTGGTTTGAACTTAAATCCAACATGTTTGAATTATGGATTCAACAACTTTGAAATAAGAAATTCAAAACAAAAAAAAAAATACAAAGAAAATTTTCATGGGCAAAAAAACTTATATATATGTTAGAGGTGATTTTTGACTACCTAATTAAGTTCGCTAATGCTTTGGCAGATTAAATCGGATTTAGCTTAAATCTGATAATTATTTAGCAAATGCATGACATACTTTGCTTTTGATTAACAAAAGGTTAAACATTGGCGCTAAGAAAAAATCAATTATTTGATGAAAAAAAGAACTGTATAAGCTATCCTAACTCTTTACACACAAAAAAGAACTGAAGAGTTTATTACTTGACCAAGTTTAATTTTCCATTTGATTAAGAGAATTATTTACATTGTTTTATTTGGCCAAAATTAAATAAATTAAATCTATGTACTAATCAATTACACAAATAAAAACTTAATGCAAAAGATAGGTTGTTGGGCCAAAACTGATCTACCGAACCCAAACTCAAATTCGACCTTGAGCCTGTTCCGGCTCAATTCGTGTGTTTAGCATGTATTCACTCTTTTCTCCTTTACATCATAGTGTATACCCGAGATTACATTTGACATTTAGCCAAATTTTAAGTTTCTCAAGCTTTTCAACCAATTCATTTTCGACTTCCATTGCTCAATCAAATGAACTCCGATTTTGACATATGAATAAACTACCTTATTGTGTTCATGGCGATTATCACACTCATAATCCGGTCATTTTTTCGAATTAATTGGCTGGAAACGTGATCAGAAAAACGAATTCCAACATTTTTTATGTTTGTTTTTTTCACATATTTATAACACTATGAAAGAGCTAGAAGAAGAGGACAAAATTCAAAAAGACAGTTCTTAATTACGGTTATGTTTCATTAGCATGGTTTAGTGGTTGGGGAGGGCAAAGGCAAAGCACAACAAATCCCTGTCGACCATATGGTTTAGTTGGAATAGCAAGTTTCCATCTCCTTCATTAGCAACCTTAGCTGGCCCATCTGCAGATGAAGTTGTCATTACATTATCTAGCTGAAACAAGTTGTAAAGAGATAAAAGATAAACGAAAAAAGAATCAAAATAGAAACTGGAGGGAGCGTATGATTGAAACCAACTTTTTGGTCGGTTGCATAATGACATGCTCTTACATATGCTCTGTGTCACAAGTGATGTGGAACATTTGTCCAATTGGGAGGCATTGAAGAATCTGTACCATCCTTCCTTGTATTAGCTGGTAATCTTTTAGAACTACGTACTCTTTTCGTATTCATAAATCAAAGATTCAAAATGACATCATTTGCTCCTCCTGGGTTTGGAGGCAGGGCAAGTTAGTAGTTTTTTGAGTGGTCCTTCACATAATCTGCATAAAAGGAAAAAGAAATCCCAGTGGTCTAATATACAAATAAGTTTCTGATTGATCTTGACTGAAAATTGTGAGATAGATAGTATTTTGTTCAGTACATGCTCAATGCTTACCCGCATTTGCTTCCTACTTCTCTCTGTTTTTAAAAAGCTATATCCACAATTTTCACGGTGTTCAGTCTCGTCAACCACATTGTTATCATCTGATTAACAAACATGTGGAAGAGTACCATTCCTAAAGTCCTTGAAAAGTCCCTGAAAAGTTCTCCATTGATGAAATGTCCTTGAAGAGGCGTATACCACATCCTTTTAATTTGGACGTAGAGTCATTCCTATTACTCAAATGAAACTGTATATCCACGTGATCGTAGTTCAGTTCAGCCAGAGAAGCATTGTCTTCGTTTAGAGGGAAAGAGCACTCGAATATAACAAGGTGGATACCTATCTCCGCTTTCCAAAACTTACGTGTTCGATAAGGGGAATCAAATTGGTTCCCAAGCCTACCTTCAAATCGACAAGATACGTGGATCTGATATAAAAAATCCCCATGGAGAGGAGATATGGAATCAACCACAACGCAAGCCTTAAATCTGAAGAACGTTTGAGAGGAAGAGGTGTGAAGTAGAGGGATATTGGTTATAGTGGTTCCAGTAGAACGGTGAGTGAAATATGAAGGCACTTCTTCACCTGACAATATAATGAACTGGAAGAAAACTGATTGTCCATGAAAGAGAGCTTCTTGATCCAAGTTGAAGCAAGTGATGAAATTGTCCGGAAAAGAAGAGGCAAGGACTGGTAATTTAGATTGAATATTGTCTGTTGCCACTGCCACATCACTTGAACTATCAATCCAGGTAGCTTTAGTCAATGCCCTGCAGTCTGAAAAGTCAACCGAATGAAGATGTTTTAGTTTAGAAATGTGTAGGGATACACACTGTAATTTGTTGCATCCATTCATTGTTAGGTATTCGAGCTAAGAGAAGTTCTCGATCCACCAAGGAACCTCTTCAATCCCTGTTCGGGTTAGTTCGAGCTGGAAGATGTTGGTTGAGATATCAGGAAAAGTCTTTAACCTTGAGCATCCATTAAGCTCGAGGTAATAGAGATATTGGAGGTTGATACCGGTTGGAATAGTCTCCAAGTTTATGCATTCTGTAACTCCCAAATACTCAAGTTTGTTTAAGTTCTTGATAGAGGAAGGAAGCTCCACTAAACTTGGGATATCCGAGAGAAACAATCTCTCCAAAGTGGGAGACAGCATGGCCATTAGAGGTGTAAGCGGCTGAACCAAATAAACAATTTAGAGATGTTAAATGAACTCAAATGACCCTCCTTCCCCAATTGAACTTATATTTTGGGTTGTCAGTTCACAAATTACTATAATTAGAAAAAATAAAGTCTACAATAACAAAAGCATGTAATTTCTAATTTACAAACTCTAGCTTGAGGCCTTCAGACTTTCCAGTTAAAAAACCCAAACGTAATTTACAAACTCTAGAGTTAAGCATCAAATTCGTTTTTTAATACTTTTAAAAGTAAGTTTTTGACTTACGGTCTATTCTATACTCACATAAGAAGATGATAATATGTTAATGATATAATGGTACTAAACAAATAATTTTCCTCTTGAATTATTGTTTTTGCAACCTTTAAGAAATTCAACGTAAGGACAGTAATTTCTTATAGCTAGAAATGCTAGTTAAAAGAAGTTGAAAAAAAAAGAAGTTAGGTTAAGGACATACCTGCGGTCTTTTCCACAATTTCTCACTTGTCATTGTACACATGCTGAGAACAATGAGCTTCTTTAGAAACCGGATATAGAGGAATTTATCAATCGATGTTTCATCTACAATGAGCTCTATGATGTTAGTTGAGATATGAGGAAAGCTCTTCAACCGTGAGCATCCTTCAAGGTTAAGCCTATTTAGAGATTGGAGGTTAACTCCGGTGGGAAGGGTTTCCAAACTTGAGCAATCGCAAAGATTAAGTGTCTTAAGATTAGTGGCCATTGAGAGATCTGGGATTTCTCTCAAATTTCTTGATCTTTGCAAGTCTATTTCCTTGAGCCCTCTAAGTGTCTGAAGTATAAGTATAAATTACACATCACTTCAAAGGAATGTCATCTGAAAGGTAAAAAATAGGCAGTATAATCTCGATACAAAAAATAATATAAGTTTGTATAAAACTTACATGAACTCCTTCCCACAGCCTCTCGAGTTTGCTCCCCGACATTTGGAGCTTAACGAGGTTTTCAGGACGAAAATTAGAAGGCATATATTTCATTGGATATCCGTCCAACCTCAGTAATCTAATTTTGTAAGGCAAATAGTCGAAGCCTTCTGGTAAGTGCCATCTCACTTCTTTTTGCTTGTCCCATTTCTTAGTGTAAAATTTTAGAAAAAGGAGATTAGGCATCCCTTTGAAAGCATTCTCATGTATATGCAATTCATCAGTCTCATCCATATCCAATGTTATACCTAAAACCTTTTTAGTACCCTGAGATTATAAGATCAATACAATTTCACAGATGATATCATTTTAACCTTATAGACTGATCATATATATATATATGAAAAGAGCATATGAAAAACTTACAGTATTTTCTTCAAGTAAATCACATATATCCTTTGAGTCCATAAGGAATTCACGTTCTCCAGGCTCATTGGACTGTGCGCGGACGATCTGCTTACCCATATCTTGTAGCAAACGATGCATCTCAACAGTATCCTCTCTTACATGTACGAGAGACTTGTCAACAAGGTTTTTAAACCCGATATTAACATCCAAGTCACTGCCTGCTAGTAGCAGTTTGATGTCATTGATTTTCTCACCATTGAAAAGACATGCAATGTGACGAAATAACGCTTCATCTTTTTTGTTATCTAATCCATCATAGCTGACTCTTAGTGTCTTCTCAATTTTCCCATCCAAACCATTGCGAAGCCTTGGTAGTATATCCATCCAGTCCTTTATGTTCCTACCCCGTAGGTATGAACCCAAAATGTTAAGACCCAAAGGAAGATTGCCGGCACGCAAGGTAACTTCCGAAGCAAGCTCCATTAAACCATCAGGTGGAGAGTACTTACTAAAAGCCGATTGACAGAACATCTTAAGAGCAAGGTCTTTGGATGGGAGACGGACCTTGTAAATATAATCAATCCCATGGGCTCTCAAAAAATGCTTATCTTTTGTAATCACAATGATTCTGCTTCCACATCCGAACCATTGAATTTGACCCGCCAAAGTATCTAGCACCACTTGACCATCCAAATCATCAATAATTACAAGAACTTTATGGTGCTTTAGCCTCTCTTCCACGGCACCTAAATGATGTATCTTTATGTCTTTTTTATCTAAAACTTCAGACAAGAAAGTTTTTTGCAGATGCAACTTCATGTTATAGTCTTCCGGATTGGCACTACTGTAAAGTTCCATACTTTTATATATGAAAGCCTTGTCAATAAAAACACTACTTTGAAACCGACGAGAGAGCCGACTATACAAAGCTCTGGCAATGGTTGTCTTGCCAATTCCTGAGCAGCCCCATATCCCAATCATCCTCACTTCACTAGATTCCAAATGCAATAAGACACTCATTTTTGCAATATGATCTTCCATTCCGACAAAGTTATCAAAATCCTTCGATGGAGTGAAATTCAGTTTACCCAAGACATCATTGGCAATTGCTTCAATCATTTTTGCTTCGCTATGCCTAACAAGATGAAAGATCATTTCAAACACACGAAACCACAAGTATCAACTGTCACATGTCAAGGTCTACAAGAACGGGTCATGGATATATACAAAATTATACCAGTTATGAGAATGATAACCGAGGACATTAGCTACATCGGTCAACGATCGCCGCCAAAGTTTTGTTTCATCCTCTGTTTTTTTCTGACAAGTCTTGGCAAAAGCCTCTCCAAATTTTCCTGTTTGTTTCCTGACATGAGTCGGATCTAAACCGTAGAAAATGGGTATTACCAGCTGACCCAATTCTTCCTTGCATTTCACGATCTCCAGCAACTCGTCCAGGCACCAGCTGGAAGATGGGTACTTTTCTGAAAACAAAACCACTGCGATCCTTGAAGTCCTAATAGCTTGTTTAAGCTCGGGATCTAGCGATTGGCTTCTATCAATTTTGTTGTCTTTGAAAGAAACGATCAATTTCCGATCAAGCTCCTTTAGAAATTGGCTGAGGAAAGTTACACGGACATCTTCCCCGCTGAAGCTTGGGAAAACATCATACACCCAATTGGAAGAAGAGGAGGAAGAAGAAGCCATCAGGCAAAGAAAGAAAAAAAACTTCCTTGGAAAGTCACGGTCTGAAGAATAATATGTTGGTTTATAATTAAGTTTGGTCTTATCTGGTAACATTATATAAGGCTATCAGCTATACATGTGTATTTAAGAGTCAACGAAGTTGTAACGGTGACTTGTTGGATAAGTTTGGATGGTTTTCATTCTCAGCTTTCGGAAATTACAAATTTTTACTTTCGGTTATGTTATGTCCTTAACTAAATAAGTTGGTGTGTTACAAGTTTCAGATTTACTCTTTGTTGTTCGCTTGTCCAAGTTCCACTGATGACAACTTGAAAACGTAATCTTTTTATTTTTCCTGCACAAAGTAAAACCCACCATCATGCTCTGTACAAGAAGAAGCCATAGCTTCTAAAATAATTGCTGGCAATTGAAAGGACAAAATTTCTATAATGATGATGGAGCCCTGATCAGCAAGTAGTTGTTGGATTCGTAAATTTCGTAGAAAAACGAAGTCAACGACGTCCGTTTTTCTAACAAAAAGAAGAAAAAAAAACAGAAAAGGTAATGGGTTAAGTCTCGTGACCAAGTCTACATTTCTGCCACGAAGGCAAAGACTTTTAGAGGCATAATTGGTAGAAACTGTGACTTTAAGATTTTATTTAAGATTTTGATTTTAAAAACTTTAAGAGTTGTGATTTTAAGAAAAATAAAAGCCAAATTTTGTTAGCTTTAAAAAATTATAAACGAAAGAAGAGCAAAAAAAGAAGAAATAGACTTTGAGAAAAAATAAGAAGATTTTAAAAACCGTTAGAGTGTTAAAGTGTGATTGGAAAAAAATAGGCTTTAAAGACTTAAAAAAAAATAAAAGTCTCTAAAACTCTTAAAGCCTAAACACCAATCGGCCCCTTAGTTAGACGATTTTTAAGGTTTCTACAAAAAACGAGGTTTCGTAGAGTATAGGACCAACTATGTAACACCTAGTGTATAGTCAAATAAAGACTTGACTAATTAAACTTCAGTTTTATTAACCTAGATGGGTAATTGTCCATCGCTGGCTCAATCATCCGCAAGAGCTGAAGCATTCTTTGTCGGTAATTATAGATTCAAGATTTTTTTTTGTTAACAAAGATTCAAGATTTTTGGAGGTTCCATTAAAGTTGTTGTAGGTTGAGCCATTTGCTTTGTTACAATGGCTGTTTAGTGTTTACACATAGTTAGGTCTATCTATTTATTCTTTTTCAATTAATTAAGGCCTATCTGTTGTCAGCGCGGAAGATTGATTTTATTTGTAGGAAGTTGGAATCTATATTATATAATGGATAGTCAAATAAAATTTCTCCACATAAACACCATCATAAATACAGAATATATATTTCTACAATTACGATCCATTAAACAGAAAAGATGTCATTTTTGGGAGATTACAAAGATCAACATGAATCAATGATATGAAAACTGTAAAATTATACTAGTATCCGCGAGTTGCGCACACTTAGTGCTATCTTGCCTTCTAAATTTTTGTCATTTTTTATTTTGTTATTCCCTCCGTTTCACTTTAAGTGATGTTTTAGAATTTTTTTTGTTTTAAATTAAGTAATGTTTTTTAGTTTTTATGCAAATATAAATGTATTTGACTTTTTTAACCACTTAAATAATGCTGTATATTTTTTTATTGGTTGAATTTGTTGTAATTAATGATATTTTTATGAAAAAGAGATAAATTAAATAAAAATTTTATGATTTCTTAATAAGTGCAAAAACCTTAAACATAAGTGAAACAGTGGGTAGGGGTGGAACGGATCCGGATATCCGGGATTTTTGAGATATCCGGATCCGCCGGATCCGTGTGTTTACTATCCGGATCCGGATCTGTGGCTTCCGGATATCCGAAGACCGGATATCCGTCCAAATATTGAGATATCTGCGGATATCCGGATTCGGATCCGGATCCGAGAAAAAATATTAAAAAATAAAAAAATATTAAAAATAATGATAAATTTAATTTTTTTTTTCAT
>OVAY01003539.1:0-10640 GCA_900406395.1 Kernera saxatilis
TATATATATATATATATATATATATATATATATATATATATATATCTTTGATTTTTCATCATTCTTTCCTTAGAGTTATTGGATGATTCGATTACATTAGCTACATTATGTAAAGTGTAAACATTACAATCCACAACTATACATCCGTTTTTAGGAATATTAATTTTATAGTATCCAAATGCAATAACTAAAACAAAAATCAAATCAGAATTCAGAACAATAGTATCTGAACCAACGCGATAAAAAACATTCGAGAAAATTATATCTAAATAATTAATTCAATTTAAAATGTAAAGAAGTATTGCAAAAATTTCCTATGGTTGTTCCAAATTTGAAGCATCATTTGTACATATAAAATTGTCCTTTGGTACATGCATATTTTGCATAACGACTAATGATCAAACCAAGTCAAACACAATTATCAGTGATCATAGTTCAACCGGTTTACAAATACAAAACATATCAAAATTCGCACTTTTATTACTTGCACTTAGCATATATAGTGTTTTGCAAATCTTAATTATAAGATCCGGTGGATCTAAAATTCGTAATTGGTGGAAAAAGACACTACCAAGATTTAAACAAAAACCGTATCATATGAAAAAAAAACTTTATCATATAAATTAATACTAGATACAGTTGTATTTTTGTTTAATACCTTTTATAGACGAAGTTAGACAAACAAAACCAAAATTGGGGATAACTATATCTGTTTACTTGTAACGATCGAATAATAAATGATAGGTTTTGTTGTTGTTATTAGTCTTATGGAAAAAAAAAACATAAATTAAGTCAGTTTCTATAAAAGGAAACCAAGTCGTAGACGAAAAGAACACAAAAAGATAGCTTTAGCTTTGGGTAACATCATTGTATCAAAAAAAAAAAAAACTTTGGGTAACAGAATGATTGATGACACGTGTCGTCACCAGCCGCCCTGCCACCCATTTAAATTTGTTTCAGACCGTTGGGGCGGTGAGACAGTCGTGATCTCCTAACCGAAACCGATTCATGAACCTGGACACGTGTACCCCTCCCACTGGTTTCCATAAATATTTTCTTTCGTCGTTAGTACTTCGACCCCGCCAAAAAATAATAGCAACGTCACGTGCTTAGCATTACCGCCACGTGGAATGTATGTGACATCACTGATATCTCCATTTATTACCAAAACATAATTAATGTTATTTTTTTGTGTGTAAGAAAATATTGTTGAGCTCCCACCGGCTTTATGGGAGATTTGAACAAAAAAAGTGGACGTGGGATGCTTATGCATAGGCCGGTGGATTTTGTCCGTGACTCCTTTTTTTTTGTGTGATTGTAATCAAAAGAACCAAAAGATACAATGATATTTTAGAAAGTGACGGTCCGTCTTGATGTCATGTATTCATGTAACACATATTTACTCGGTTTAAGCCCAATGTACTTACTACTTAGTATAAATAGTCCAAGTTGATCCATTCGTAAGACGTAAGAATATAGTATTAAGATATATATACATGTTTATATAAAGCCTAACGTACGAGGCACTTGACTATATTAAGTATATCACTCATTTATAAGAAAAAGTATTAAGAAAATAATTTTTTTTTTTGTGATTCTCAGAGGATAGTGCCAATGAGTTTCCTATTTTAAATAATATAGAATCATGGAAACCAACCATATCCATGCGTATGCATGTTCGAGGATAAGTATTGGTAATGGTGGACATCATCCTCCATACAGTTTTTTTTATACATAGTTAAATAATTTTCTTATGCCTTCAAATTATATGTTGTCTTTTTGGTTCGTACATGGTTTTAAATTGAAAATCATGACTAGCTTTTTGTAATTAAGTTTTTAATGCGTAAACAGTTTTTAACTGGTTGAATTACTAAGATTTACCTAAAAAGAAAATGTAAATATGTTTTGAGAAAAAAATATTGAAAATGATAATTCTCAAAATAATTCTTATTTATTTTTTTTAGATATGAACAACTCAGCTCATGACATATCTAAAACAAAATCAAAAACACAATTTTATATATACGAGATCCTCTCGTGTTAACACCATGCGAAGGCATTCACTCGCAATAGCGCATAAAAGGTTACGCGGCTAGTCTCAAATTGTATATACATTTAAATACAAGGTAGAACGAGTATCACGCTGAGTCGCTGACGAATGTAAGATTTGTGACCGATTGCACTGACTTGATCAAGATGATCATCTCTCCTGTGGATTGGCCAACTTTCGCAGCAAAGCTTAAAGATTTCTCGAGTTTTTATAGATTTTTTTGTTTCTTTTGATTTATCTTTTAATCCTCGTTGTATTGATACGCGTGCGGGTTATTTAGCCAAAAAAACTAAAACACGCGGTTCCATTTTCTTCCTCGTAAGTTCGTTGGTCTCCGATTGACTTTTTTTAGAGGGAAGTCTTTTGACGAAAACTTAATAAAAAAAGGAGATTTTGGTGTAAAAAATAAAAAGAACCTAGCTAGCATGCACACATGCTTCGACCATGTGAACTAGGTTTACTAACTAAGTCAGAGATGTCACCATAGATCTTCCAATTCAATGCTATGTAGCTAGAGCATCCAATCTGAAACTCAACAACTTGATAAAAATATCACAAACAATAGAGCCTGATCTATAATTTAGTATTTTAGAAGTCCTCCTACGAATCAAGATTTCATGTATCTAACTTCAACTTTGGAGCATGATCGAAAAGACAACACCTACATTGGTGTCTAGACATTTTGGCATAACAAAACAATTGAAAATCTACAGAGACTATAATACCTTAAATAAGTAAATGACATACCTAGCATTTTTTCTTTTACGAAAAATCCAAAATTTAACTTAAAAGATGATAGTCTAGTAGTAACACAAAAAGTTGATTTTTTTATATCTAGGATTTAATTCCTTTTTAATACGGAAAATTATTATTTAAATAGAAATATTTAAAGGTTCAGGTTTCAGAACTCTTAGAGCATGATCAATTGAAAATTGTAAGGGTTCTTAGAGCAATTCTTAGAATTTATATAATAAAAAAAATATTAAAAAGAATAGAGTCGGTTTTTAATTAAGAAACACAAGAACCGACTTTTATGTGACACGTATCTGATCCATATTAATTTGGATGAGAAAAAAAAAAAAAAAAACATTTTTTTTCTTCTCTTTCGATAAAAACCGATAGTTTTTTTTTTTTTTTAAGAACTCCTAATAGAATTCTCCTTTAGAACACTTAAATCTAAAATTTTTATAAAAAATTTTTAACTCTAAATTTATAATTAAAAAATAATTAAGATCATTTTATAAGTTTCTCATGCTCTTACCATTTAAACGGAAATGAGTTTATACTTTGTTTTTAAAAAAAATTAGGTTTTCATCTTATAAAATCTTTAACCCATCCCATTTTTTCAACAATTTTAATAATTTGGTGAGCGGGGGCCGAGGGGAGAGGTACTCGAAAGTCGAAAGAGCATTAATTTTTGTCCATAAAGTTGAAATTTGTGCCCTCAAGTCTTCTTCACCTTCTTTCTCATTTTTCATCATCCTCTGCTCTCTCATCCCCCACCTTCTTTAATCATCGTCTTCTATCGCTTGAACCAGGATTTATACCATTGCGATTCTGGAATCGAACACCATCTCTCCCTCGCTCTCGTTTCCATTTTGCAATCTCTACCTTTGCGGAAAAAGCAGGAGCATTTTTTCTTCAAGGTTTTTGATGGTAAGGTTTTATTTGTTGAATTTTCAGATTCGAATTGTCTCTGACTCAAACCCTTTTCGCTCCGGGTCTGGAATTAGGGTTTTGAGTCAAATTCGAGTCTGATAAAAAAAAACCGATTTTGATAGACTCCTACTTTGGTTATGGTTCCATGGAAAAATGTTGCTTAAGGGTTTTCTTTTTTCATGGATTAAAGTTTTTGTTTAAATCAGTTACGAGGTTTCTTCGCTCGATAGACCATCCCTTTCTCTATGTATTCTTACATTTTCATATACAAATTTTAGCATTTAGCATTATCCTTGACGACCCTTCACTCAAAATCTTCGTTTTTTCCTTGTCAAGTTGCTTCCAAATCCTCGTTTTTAATGGGTTTTTGTTTGCCTCTTTCCGGGATTTCGTTTAGCTTTTGAATTCGTTCATAGTGGAGAAATTGTGAACAGAACATATAAAGTTTCATGCTTTCTATGTGAGTCGCATGTCCTTTTGCTGATTAAGTCTCCTTTTTTTCTTGCAGCAATCACTTGAATTATATGTCTTTTAGCCAATAAATCTGATAAACGTCAAGAGGTAGGTGAGAAAATCAGAACTCTCTCTTGTTTTCGGTTTTCGAAAACCACGTCTATCTGATGTCGTCATTTGCTTCTTTGTTTCTGCTTGGACATTGGTCTAAAATTAGTTTAGTTTTCAATTTTCTGGTCACGTAGAATTATCAAGATTGTAGTATGGCAGATGACTCGTGAGCTAGTTTAACTTTATCTTACGAATTTAGTGGACGAGAAAGGAGTTGGGTTGTTTTTGGTTGGATATTAATTAGTTTCGTCTCCTTGTACCATGTTCTATGTAGGATAGTCCTATTGTCCCTTAGCCTGATCATCTCATCTACACAGAATCAAATATGTTCAGTGTTAAGGGAATATGAAAAGTCAATAGAAGGTTAATCTCTGTTTCCATTTTATCGTTGGTATTGTAGATTTCTTAAGCTCTAGAAATGGGATGCTTTGCATCAACGCCGAAGGACTCTGGTGGAAATAGAAGAAAGCCAACGAGCATCGGGGACGTTTCAGTATATGTACCAGGTTTAAGGATACCAAAGCCCGTGGAATTTTCTCAGTCACTGGGTGATCAATTGCCGAAGACTCTTGTGGAGCGCTTGACAGCTTTAAGAACACGAATAGTTGTGATGGCAAATCAAGAAGGACCAACGATAACAAGAACTAGGAGAAAGACACAACATGGTATGTGAGAATATTTTGTCTGTTTCTTTTTTTTGTCTTTGCCCTGCTTTCCCTCCTTCGAACTCAACGGGATTGTTTCTTGCAGGAGGTTCAACGCTCGCAGATCTCCATCAAGCTTTGGAAGATTATCTACCTGTTCTCTTAGGATTAACTAAAGATGGTAATATACTATTTATATGCCACAGAATCGAGTTCTGTTTGGTTGCAGATATTCTGACATGCATTCTTTTATGTTCAGGTAGCCATTTACAATTCAAAGTACAGTTTAATTGGGTAAATCAGGAGGATGAGGAAGAGGTGCGGTAAATCAAAGCAGTTTATTTGTAACTGTGCTGTTTTGTTCGTTCGTTCACTTTAAAATTTTTGACTTTTACATTGAAGGTTGTTGAGTATATGACAAGATTATTTACCTCTACCAGGAAACAGCCATGTTAAACGTTTGGTATGAAATATTGTCGGTTTTGCATCTAATGGCAATGCTACAGATGTCACAAGCCAATTTACTGCTTCTTCCTAGAGGTTCCACTGATGGCTACCATCCAAAAATATCAGAAGGTTAGACCTTTAAAACTCCCCATTCTTCTTCAGTTTCATGAGAAATGTACTCATACATCTTAGTTGTTTCTCGTTAGATTCCGCTTCCTCTTCACATCTTCTTGAAAATTCATAAGCACCACATTGTTCTCCAGGAATGGAACTTTGAGATTTATTGAGTCCTCTTTAGCCATCCAACAACGGATTAGAGAATTTCTTTTTGATGCACTAGAGAAAGAGTTTGATAGCTAGTTTATAGAAAGATTATTAAAATATCAATGCAAAGATACATCATTCTAGGATCATCTAGATGGATGCATGAGGCAGGCAGGTAGAAAGGTGGAAGGAATGTATTGTCCATGAAGGCTACAGAGGAGAATTCTCTGGCTGAATTAGCAATATACGGACAATACAGTTCCCTACTGCCTGCTTTTGCTCCACTCTCTCTCGCCTTCCTTTCAGGCAGCTTCTCTTCCAAGATATCTATTCTCTTATTGTTAAATATAATTGGTCGCTCAGGCTTAACGTTATGCTTGTTTTAATCTATTATAGAAAACAGACGAGCTTCAATTGATATATTCTTAAAGGCAGCTGGATACCTTGACTGCGCTGTTAAGCATGTTCTCCCTCAGTTTTCAGCCGAGCTAAGGTACATATATGATAAAGTTTCTAATGTCAACATTATAATTGTTGATACTTCTGATCAACCCTATTGACATGGCCCTTGCATTTTTTCTTTTTCTACAGGAGAAGTTTACCAGTTGACCTAGCAGAAGGAGCTCTAAGGGCTCTTTGTTTGCAAGCATTAGGCCAGGTAGAACCTCTTTTTGTTGGGATATATTTAACTTCTTATGATGTGCTACATGTGTTTTCTAGTTTTTTTTCTGAACAACCATCTTCTTTATGTTCAACTAATTAGCAACTCAGTCTGGGTTAGAAGTAGTTATTTCGATAGATAAGTTTGAGTATTTTGACAGACTTTTGCCGTCCTCTTTTAAGGTCTAAATTTTCTGTTTTAGGGTGTTGATATCCAACTTGGGATGGCGATTGATAGCGCAAAAGCCACTCTCGCAGTGAAACGAAGACTTTCATGTGAAATGGTGAAATACTGGCAGCAGGTAATCCTTTATCTTATCAAATTTGTTTTCTTGTATAACTTTTTTGGTTATCACTTTATTATTATTATGAAGTAAGACGCCAGGAAGATTAGTTGTCTTAATGGGAGTAATGTGTATTATCCACTTTAGACTAATGGGAAAAAAAAAAACCAAAACAAAAAGAAGAAAGTGGTCATTTCACCATCATAAAAGTGTCACTAACTTGTGCCTGCTGATCACCCATGTTTGAGGTTGAACATGTGACGAAAATTGCTTACTAAGTTGTACCATAAATAACGAAATATAATCAATAAAAGTGTCCACTAACTTATTCTCTACTGCTCTTTTGTTTATATACTAAAAAGAGAGAAATCCAACAAGAAAGTAGAAACCTTGCTTGATATGGTTACTACTTTCTCCCCCTCTATTGTGAGGCTCATGGAAGAATTGATAGGGTTTCTTTTGTGTTTCCGGTTGTAAAATTTATGGTGCGTTTCTGGGGTTGAAAGCTCTCACACTTGTTGATGGACACTGATCAGGCACAGGATAACTTAATGAATCTTCCATTAGCAAATGGTTGGGGAGAAAAGCATAGGCTCTTTGTTAAGTGGAAGTATGTTGAAGCTAAGGTACTGTTGGGACGTCTTTTTCTCTCTTTCTCACATCCTGGATCTGTACAACGCTTCAATTTCGTCTTGACACTTGGTATCTCTTGTGTATTTGTAATACCAGGCTGCAGCTTACTACTACCACGGTTTGATTCTTGATGAAGGAAACACAGAGAAATCCCACGGCATGGCAATTGCTGCCTTGCAGGCTGCAGATGAGTGCTTCAAAGAAAGTAAGAAAGCTAGTGAAGCGTTTAACGCCTCTTCACCCACATCAAGGTAAAATCCATGCTATGCCGCTGTAGAATGGATCGCCTTTATCTATCTATCTGTTAGTCATTAAGATCCATCCACATTTCTTCAGGACTCCACCGCTTTTCGGGACAATGAAGTATCTATCAGAGAAAATACCGAAAGACACTTCAAGTAAAGTCAGGATAAACCGTGATCTTTACTCATATGAAAAGTGAGTTTCAGTTTGAAAAGTTTGTCTAGTTTCCTCTCGTCTTTTGCTATGATATTGTATGCTCAATTTTTTTTTGTCCATTTATTCTGAATCACAGAATTATGGAGACGGCACCCACGCTTCCTGATTTTGCCTTGGCATTGAAACCGGATGAGTACCAACTTCCTTTTGTAGATGCGTCATGGTCTGAAGACAATCTACGGACCAAAAACACATCAAATCACATCACGGGCAACCAAAGATAGAGCAGTGGATAGGATGCATATTACCTTATAGAGTACAAAACCAGTGGCCGCCACAGAAATACAAATGGTATAGCTCTATAACTACTCTTATGATTCTCCAAATGTCAATAATATAGAAAGCTCCCTGTGTGTTAAACTACCAAATTGGATTTGGATTAGTTTCCAGAAAAAATTAAGGGAAAGATGTTGTCTGTATTCTGTATGTTTGTTTAGTGCAATAAAAATATTTTCTTTCTGCAAAAGAACCGTTGTTTTTGATCCGCATTCATTATTATTATCTACACCAGACAAAAGCAAAAATGGTAGGTTCTGTCTTTTGGTTTTCCCTAGTACAAGATTTGGTCTTTAAAACTTACAAAATTACAGATAGGTGGAAGTTGAAGTTTAGCTAATCACCAGTGAGAGCTCGAGGGCTATGGTCAATGGTCGAGAGAGACATGCCTGATTGAGCCACGGCTCTGACAAAAGCCATGTTTGCAGTCAATGTCGGGGCTCCCCATCTATCACCTGTCCCAAACACAGTCTTGTTCTTCATTGCTAACTTCCTCGTTGTTGGGAGTCCCATCATACGCTCTATGGGATTGTCATTCACCACCCTGTCACCAATCAAAATTCCTCATCAATCACAATTATAATGAGTAAAAGCATTGAGCTTTTGAGATTCTCTGCTGATACAGAGCATAATCTGATTGTGTCATGTTGAGATGCGAATTACATTAGGCGATTCAACAACTGCTCAGCTCTGTGCTTCTCATTGGGTCCACCATACATGGATACTAACTCCTTCAACTCTGAAACAACACTCTTGCATACAATTCCTCGTTTCCCTGATAATACAGTTCCCATTTTGACAAGCACTGGGTTCTCAATTTCAGATCTCGCCTGCAGATAATTGTCGATTTCACAAAAAGTTTATGTTTTGATACACTAAGAAATAAGCTTTAATGGGTACCTGAGCAATCACAAAAACTGTATTTCCTTTAAACTTTTCCTCTAATTCGATCTCAGGCATATCCACGATTCTCTCTGCACATCCGTTAGTGATTCCAGAAACAAGAGCAACAAGAGCTGTTGTGTCGAAATTTACGAGGCGTTCTTCACCTTGCAATTTCATGGAGGAAATTACAGAAGAGAAAGCATCATTTTGGCTTAGCTCTGCGACCTCTGCTTGAACTACAACCTCAGGTTCAGGAAAGGCAAGAGAATCGCATCGGTCTATGAGCTTGATCTCAACAGAAACTGCTTCTCTAAATGATCTGGTTCGCACTACATTAACCCATTCTCCCTCCAACGTTTCCTCGCAATCGAAATTGAGCATTGAAGAATCCGAATCCGAGCCGAAGTCGAAATCTTTAGCCCCAAATTCGTCTTTCAATTTGTCGTATATTGGAGAAGGTAGACCATTTGCGAAGAACAGAATCACCGAAGAAGGTTTTAGCGTGGTTGTGGACTGAGCAGCTACGAGAACCTGTGCGATTCTAGACCTTAAACCCTTGCTTCCATGGCGGTCTCCACTCCAAGAGATGTACCTAGGGTTTCTGTCGGACACAATGATCCATACAGGAGCCTTTCCGAGAGTACAGACGAGATCGACATGAATGCCACCAATCGGAAGAGGAAGCGGTTTGCAAACGCGCGAAACGCCGGTGACGGACGGAAGCCGCAAGATCCATAAGACTGACTCAATGTGGCCAATGTTTACACTGCGGAAAAAAACCAAAGTCAAAATCAGGGCGAGCGAGAGTGGATGAGTGAGTGAGTGAGTGAGTGAATGAGAGAGAGAGAAAGAGATGATAAAACATAGAACCTGAGAGGCTGTGGAGAAGGATCGGTGGCGAGGGACGAGAGGAAAGAGAGCTCGGAGGAAGCGAGCTTGAGGAGAGTGCGACGGCATGAAGCAGTGATGGCAGTTGATAAAGGAAGCTGCTCGATTGCCCTAATAACTGATTCGCATCTCTTCTTCGCTGTCTCTATCTCTCCGATCTCCATGGTCACCACCGTCGTCTTCTTCGGCGATTTCTGGCTCCTGCTACCGGCGTCGTTAAAGACCACAGAGCTCCGCGACACTAACGAAAAAGGCTGAACCGGCTCAAAATCGGTGCATGAATAACCCGGTTTAGATAGCTAGCAAACCGATGTTTGGTCCGGTATCCGGTTTGTTTCAATGTCCTCTCGTCATATCCCGGTACGTATATATATGCTTCATTAGTGATGTTAACCCAAATTAAACTTAGTTGTGATTGTCAGAACAGAATGGTTAGTTTGCAGTTGGTATTTAAATAAGAATGATTAAATCAATGAAATGTTGGTTCGTTTGCACTAAAAATTTGAGTAAAGTTTTGTTTTTAATTCGTTTTTTGGTTTTTCATTTATTTTTTAAAACAAAATTGAAAAAAACACTACTGGTTAAATACCTTTTAAAGAGAGTGTACCTTAGGTCCCGGTTTCGAATCTCGTCATTGGGAAAAAATATTAAATTTAACATGTTTTAGTTCCCGGTTTGAAGATTACAGATCTAAGTCTGAAACCTCTTGGTTTAGTAAAAAACAAAAATTGGAAAAAATGATATTTTTTAAATTTATTTGGTATAACTAATTGAACCGGATTATAAGAAACTTTTATATCCAATTTTGAGGAGGGAAGCTCTTATAGTGGACACTTAGAACATGATCAATTGAGAATTATAAGGGTTTTTAGAGCATTTTTTAGAATTTATATAATCAAAAAAATGTTAAAAAGAGTAGAGTCGGTT
>OVAY01003540.1:0-10729 GCA_900406395.1 Kernera saxatilis
GCTACGACAGTAGGTTAATTATAAATCAGTGATTTGAGTTCGAGAACGTTGTTTAATCATGTTTCCTGCGAATATCCCTAATGCCTAACGCCTTCATCTCATAAGTTTACATCGTTTACTTTATTCTGCTTTTAATTTCACTTGCATTCGAAACAAAACAACCACCACATATTGTCTTAGCTCTACTTGACTCCCATAGTTTTGTAGTGTAACCTTGGTCTCTGTGGATTCGATCTCTTACATACTACTGTGATTTGCTGTGCACTTGCAATGATATTTTAGGGTTAAAACTCTGAACTATCAGTGTCCCAGGTCCGTCCCTTTAGCACCTGACCACAAAGTTCTGGACGATTATGGTTTTTCATTGGTAACAGTGTACTGTTGTACGACGTGTACCACCTTCTATGTACTTATTTAGTGAAGTGATAAATAAATAACGATACAAAGAGGTAATATCACTATTTTTAACTATACCGCCATCTCTTATCACTATTTCTTATTGCTTCTAATTGTATTTTCATTAACCGTATTTTTTTTTTTACGGTTTTGTATCACCTGTTGAACCTATATTGTATATACAAAACTGCGTGAATGTATTCTAGATGGCACGCATTTCCAAGCCCTACAAAGAAATAATAAAAATAAGTATGTACAAGTGTCTATAATAAGCACCCAACTTCCAAAGCAAAGTGGAAAACACTAAGATCCCCACAAAATCCGTTAATGTCCTGTGACTCACAAGTCATACCCAACACACATATTGGTCATTATATAATAAGCTATGTATTACTATGCCTAACAAGGTCACTGACATGCACTTTCACGACGAAGAAGAAGAAGATACTGGAGAGATCAGGAGATCATCCTCAAGAACACCGAGAGGGCATTTCGTGGTTTACGTTGGTACGAAGAACAAGTTGGAAAGATTTGTGGTCCCGACAAGGTTTCTGAAGAGCCCTTCTTTCCAGAAGCTTCTAGAAAAGGCGGCGGAGGAGTTCGGTTACGCGGAGGCTCATCGGAACAAGATCGTCTTGCCCTGTGATGTCTCTACTTTCCGAAGTCTCGTCATGTTCTTGAATTCTCAAGACAAGTGTCATTAACCACATGAGCCCACCACTACTACGTCGTCTGGATGATAAAATGGTTGTATGTATATGTTATAATTTAAATCTAATAATGTACTATATATTATTCTAACTTAATTCACGTACGAGTGTAAGATCTTTGTTTATCAGTTGTTGAATATTAGTTCAACGTGTTTTTGGTTGCTAACTTAACACTACGTGAAACTTAATTAACCAAAAACTAAAATCAAATTAATAATGGATGAATTCTGAATATACCTTATATTTTTATCAACAATTTTTTATAAAAAAAAACTTGTGAGAAATGTCAAGAAACCTTAAAAGTATTAAAAGGTTTTCTTATTGAATTAAAGGATAAGGCTTTGCCTTGTATTCAAACATGTAACCGTAATTAGAGACCTATATAATAAGGTAATACCAAAATGTACAATAAGAAAGTATCTAATTACAAGATATCCGAGCTCCTCAATACCACTTAAACTTGGAATGTGTGGCTCAAAAACACCAAACCTGAAAGAGAAAAAAAAAATGCATTTCATAGACATACATGGCGAATTGCATAGATGTGAAGATATGGCGAGCTGCCTAAACCACGGCCAGATATGTCGTTCCCGACTTCAGAAAACACCAACAGTCACTGATATAAAAGCTTAGGGTAATGCAGATAAGTCGACGATGGGTTTGAGAGCGAAAGAAAATTAGGGATTGAACTAAGATAACTTACTAAAATATGATTATGTTGTTCTTTTTCCTTGAAATTTAATTCAATGTTCATCTAGTTTTACTTATTACATAAAAAAAATTATGGTGTTATTTTCTGGATCTGTATTCAAAAATTGTGAAGTATTCTAGATGTGATAATTGATTTTGATGAGCAACTATTTCCAACGATATCATAATATCGTCTTCAACTTCCTCATCAATATTAATGATAGTAGTCACAATTTCTTCTGAATTAGAATATGCATTATTTTCATTCATTCTGTAACAATAGCTGAGATTATTAAGAATAACTTCTAGTTCATAGTATTCATACACATCATTTTTATTTGAATTTTTTTAAAAGTTTATGAACTAAAAAACCTTTTTCCTAAATTAATATTTATCATTTAATTAATATTTTTTAAAATTAATAAATCAAAATGTAATATTATTAATTTATAAAAGCTTTATTGTATATTTAGTTTGAACTTAAATTGTGGGAGGACATCCGTACTAATACGAAGTACGAACTATATATAAACTCTCGAGTAATCTTATCTTTATCGGAACAACTTGGAAAGGTTGATTAATATTAAAGCTCTCATCATTCTATTAAAATAAAATTTAAATAAATGTGGTATATACTATATACACACTTCATTATTAATATTGTCCACCTAACCGACTAACAAAGCTACCAGTCCAAACACTAGGTTTAGTTTATTGGTCAAAATATAATAAAAAAATTAAAAATTTATTTTAAAAAAGTAAATAATTTTTACAAATAAGTTTTTTTTTTTTAAAGTGGACGGGAAACCGATAAAACGAGTAACCCAACCGAAAAGTCCAACAGCCAAAAATCAAACAATGAGAATCAATACGTGGCCGTTTTGTCCACGTAGACCCACAACATAACCGGTTATAACCGGTAAACTCCGTCTCTTTCGTCGACATTTTTTTTCTTACCAGACCCGTTTTTTGTTGTCTTGGTCTCTCTTAACAAGTCCCGTTTTGTTTTCTTCTTCTTCTCTCTCTATAAAATAACAGCTTCACTATTCATGACTCTTTTTTCCCCTCTTTCCACTCACTTGTCTCCTCCGCTCCCCTTTTCCGGTGATATCGCCGGCGATCGTTTTAACCGCCGCCGGTACAAATCATCTTCGTCGTCTCCTCAGGTTTGGTTTCCTTCTATCTCACTCACTTATGTTATAATATCTTCGTCTTTGTCTTCCAATTTTGTTCTGAAGTTGTAGATCTGGTTTATCTCCTCGAGATTGAGTTCTTCATTATTCGTCTATTTACTTGAAGTTGACTCTAATAGCATTCTCATGGATCTTGATTTGATCTGTCTTAACATAATTTTCCGATAAAATTGGATATTGATATACATTTATTGATTTTTCACTATTTTTGGATTATTCTTATCATTAGAGAAGTTTTTTTGGTTTCTTATGGATTTGTATTTTCCTGTTAATCTTGCGTGTCTCAACGATTTTGGATAAGCAATTACAGAAGATAAAAGAGAGAGAGAAGAAAAAAAAAAGGATGTATTTATTCTAAACAAGACAGCTACAAAATTAATTTACTGTTATAAACGAAAATCTCTGTTTAATGTTTTATCTTTGATAACTGATTCTTTTCTCTGAACCATATAGATCTTGTTTTGTCCGTTAAAACCAAAGACATGGAAGGTCTTAAAGAGCCATTGGGTCTTGAAGCCGTGGGATCACATTGTTCTTTATCAGAGATGGATGATTTCGATCTGACTCGGGCTTTGGATAAGCCGAGGCTAAAGATTGAAAGGAAGAGATCATTTGATGAGAGGTCAATGAGCGAGTTATCGACTGGCTACTCAAGACATGATCTAGACATGGCTCATTCACCTGGAAGCAGGTCGATGGTGGATACGCCACTCTCTTATGCTAGGAACTCGTTCGAGCCTCATCCAATGGTTGCAGAAGCTTGGGAAGCTCTGAGAAGGTCAATGGTGTTCTTTCGTGGTCAACCTGTTGGCACCATTGCTGCTTATGACCATGCCTCTGAGGAGGTCTTGAACTATGATCAGGTAATACGAAAACCAAACCATTGTATTGAACACAATCAACACAAAGAATTGGCGTTTCGTTTGTTGTTTCTCAAAACAAACTTGTCTTCTGTTTGCTATTTTCGTTTGTGTGTAGGTGTTTGTACGGGACTTTGTACCGAGTGCATTGGCGTTTCTGATGAACGGAGAGCCTGATATAGTGAAGAACTTCTTGCTCAAGACACTTCAGCTTCAAGGTTGGGAGAAACGGGTCGACCGGTTCAAGCTAGGGGAAGGCGTTATGCCAGCGAGCTTCAAGGTGCTTCATGATCCAGTCCGTAAAACCGACACAATCGTTGCGGATTTCGGGGAAAGCGCTATAGGACGAGTAGCACCGGTGGATTCAGGGTTCTGGTGGATCATACTTCTCCGTGCTTACACGAAATCTACGGGAGATTTGACTCTGTCTGAGTCACCAGAGTGTCAGAAGGGAATAAGGCTTATACTCTCACTCTGCTTGTCCGAAGGGTTTGACACTTTCCCTACGCTTCTTTGTGCTGATGGTTGTTCAATGGTTGATAGGAGAATGGTAAGAACAATCTTGTGGTTAAAACAAGCATAAATCTTTTTATGATTCTTTACACACAAAAAAAAACCAAATCTTGATTTGTAGGGTGTTTATGGATATCCTATTGAGATCCAAGCTCTGTTCTTCATGGCGCTGAGATGTGCCTTATCGATGTTGAAACCTGACGAGGAAGGTAGAGAGTTCATAGAGAGGATTGTGAAGAGACTACACGCCTTGAGTTTCCATATGCGCAACTACTTTTGGCTCGACTTTCAGCAACTCAACGATATCTACAGGTAAGTAACCTCAAAATGATCTAAATTTTTGTATAACATATGATTCGACGTGACTAAATGATCAAAGCTTTTGTGAAGGTACAAGACCGAGGAGTACTCACACACGGCGGTGAACAAGTTCAACGTTATGCCAGACTCGATACCGGATTGGGTTTTCGACTTCATGCCTCTCCGTGGAGGATACTTTGTCGGAAATGTAAGCCCGGCCCGTATGGACTTCAGGTGGTTTTCCTTAGGCAATTGTGTCGCCATCCTCTCTTCTCTTGCAACTCCGGATCAGTCTATGGCCATTATGGACCTCCTCGAGCATCGTTGGGAGGAGCTAGTTGGTGAAATGCCACTCAAGATATGTTACCCTTGCATCGAGAGCCATGAGTGGCGCATCGTCACTGGTTGTGATCCTAAGAACACTCGGTGGAGCTACCACAACGGCGGATCTTGGCCAGGTTAGCATTCTTTGGTCTAAACTAAAGATTGCCATATGAATAACTTTAGCATAATTAGGTGCTTTGCTTCTAATCGCTATAATATGCATATTAGCATTTGGTTTTGATTTTTTGGAGTATCTATTTTGTGGAGAGTAGGTTGGAACCAAAACCAAAATTTTTGTGTTTAGTTTGGTTTTGGAATAAACTTTTTTAAGAAAATACAAATAGTGGGTACTTTTAATTAGATTTTGTTATATAATCAAATGTTTTTTTGTTTATATTTAACACAAAAAAAATTGATTTCAAATTTTCAAATGACTTTTTTTATTCGATTCAGTTTTTTTTTAGATTAAAAATTTATAAAATACAAGTAAATAATGAATTTTTAATTTTATGGTGTAGAAATTACATGTACTTTTGGCTATGTTTAAAAAACAATTTCAAATTGTGTCCCAAGAAAAATATTAAATGACTTTCGGGTTATTCGATTCAGTCTTGTTTGTTTTTGGATTATAAATCTACAAAATACCAAAAAATGAAGTTCTTATATATGTAGTGTATAAACGAGTTTTCAATTTATTTGGTTCGCTCTATTTTTGGTTTTGAAAAATTTCGTTTCGGTTTCGGTGGTATGCTCACCCTTATCGCTTATCTTTGTGCGTGCAGTTTTGCTGTGGATGCTGACCGCGGCGTGCATCAAGACAGGTCGGCCACAGATTGCGAGACGAGCAATCGACCTAATCGAGTCACGGCTTCACAGAGATTGTTGGCCGGAATACTACGACGGTAAGCTAGGACGGTATGTCGGGAAACAAGCAAGAAAATTCCAGACTTGGTCAATCGCAGGTTACTTGGTCGCGAAAATGATGCTTGAAGATCCTTCACATATCGGAATGATCTCTCTTGAAGAAGACAAACAGATGAAACCTGTTATCAAGAGATCTGCATCATGGACTTGCTGATTTTATTTTATTTTTTCTTGTCTTTTTGTGTATTATAATGTCATTTGAGACATTGCCATTATTCAAGATTAAGAGTTGCAAAAGACCTTCTTTTTTTTTTCTTTCTGTTTCATAGTTTCTTGCTTTCCAAATTAGAAGGAAAAAAAAAGACAGAAACCCAAATAGTTTTGCAATATATGAATGAATCAACACAATTATATAGTTTATGTTTGGAATGTAATCACGAATCATATGAATTGGTGTATGAATGAATCGGCACAACTATGTATGCTCTTGTTTGTACACAAGCATAATATGATAGCCAATCTCCATTATGCGCATTTTTGGTTTCATAATATTTTATATTTTCTTTATGCATATCTTTGAATCTTTAGTATCTTCCTAAGCTTTTTGAGGTGTCTTCGATTTTTGAGGTGTCTTCGATCTACAAAAAGAGGATTCTAAGTGTTCTGGGGAATGTTGAAGACTTATGGGATTTGTTAGGCCTTCCTATTCCTATGACTGAGACATAAATTCTTTGTTTTTCGAAAACCGTTTAAAACAAGGCATTTTCGCAGTGAAGAATGTATTTGGTGACGTATTAGAAATAACTTATGTTATTTTGCGGACCAAGTATTATTGACCATTTCACGGACTTTAATTCATAGACGGGTTTGGATGGTCAATGATCTGCAAGATAACATCTTGCTTCCCAAGTTATCTCCAATCCGCAAGATAACATTTTGCTTCTCAAGTTATCTCCAATAAGACGTCAACTTGGTGATCAGTGCCTATATTGGCGTCTAAGTCCCCAAGATCAGCTTTCTGAATATGATTTTGGGGTGCTGACCATGAATCTGGCCAGCTCGCACTCATAACATGATTTAAGCCTTCAATTTTTAGATTTTTATTACTTTTCACCCGATACTTAGATTGAGGTTCGAAGCGCATTGGAAAGCTTTCAGTAGTGACTATCGATATCTACCAAAGTTAAAAAATGCTAATAAAAAAGTTTTGGACTACGTGCTGTCGCACTTTATATCTGTAATAAAAAAAAAACTACTTGAATGGTGTTCGAGTAGGAAATGATCACTAACGATCTCATGACATGACATGATCCCAAGTCCGAACTGTTTTTACAGTTATGTCACTTTAGAATTCAAGTTTCAAAATCTAAAAACCAGTTTCAGTTGAAAAACTAAATCCGATGAAAAAGTATTTTGAAACATTTAAAAAAATTTGAAATCTCAAGTTCTTTTAGCAATCTAAAAATCTAAAATAATCGGTAAAAAACAAAATTAATTTTAAAATCAATAGAAACTCGAGTGCTAAACTAAGATTATATTGTGAAGACAAAATGGTCTTAGCAATCGCTAACGATTCCATGACATGATAGGATTCCAAGTCCGAACTATTTTTACAGTTATGTCACTTTAACTCAAGTTTTAAAATCTAAAAACCTGATTTTCAGTTGAAAAACTAAATCCGATGAAAAAGTATTTTGAAACATTTAAAATGATTTGAAATCTAAAATTTTTTTAATAATCGAAAAAATCTACAATAATCGGTAAAAAAAAATATAATTAAAATCATTAGAAACTCGATTGCTAAACTAAAATTATACTGTGAAGACAAAACGGTCTTAGCAACCGCTAACGATCCCATGACAAGACAGGATCCCAAGTCCGAACTGTTTTCACAGTTATGTCACTTTAGATTTCAAGTTTCAAAATCTAAAAACCTGATTTTTCAGTTGACAAACTAAATCCGATGAAAATGTATTTTAAAATATTTGAAATCTAAAGTTGTTTTTATAATCAAAAAATCTAAAAGGTGAAAAAAAAAAAGAAAATTTAATTTTAAAATCATTAGAAACTCGAGTGCTAAACTAACATTATACTGTGAAGACAAAACGGTCTTAGCAACCGCTAACGATTCCATTATAGGACAGGATCCCAAGTCCGAACTGTTTTCACAGTTATGTCACTTTAGAATTCAAGTTTCAAAATCTAAAAATTTGATTTTTCGGTTGAAAACATAAATCCGATGAAAAAGTATTTTAAAACATTTACAAATATTTGAAATCTAAAGTTTTTTCAATAATCGAAAAAATCTACAATAATCGGTAAAAAAAATAATAATTAAAATCATTAGAAACTCGTGTGCTAAACTAAAATTATATTGTGAAGACAAAACGGTCTTAGCAACCGCTAACGATCCCATGACAAGACAGGATCCCAAGTCCGAACTGTTTCACAGTTATGTCACTTTAGAACTCAAGTTTCAAAATCTAAAAACCTGACTTTTCAGTTGAAAAACTAAATCCGATGAAAAAGTATTTTAAAAAATTTTAAAAAATTTGAAATCTAAAGTTTTTTTAATAATAAACAAATCTAAAAGGTGAAAAAAAAGAAGAAAATTTAATTTTTAAATCATTAGAAACTCGAGTGCTAAACTAACATTATACCGTGAAACCAAAATGGTCTTAGCAACCGCTAACAATTCCATGATAGGACAGGATTCCAAGTCCGAACTGTTTTCACAGTTATGTCACTTTAGAACTCAAATTTCAAAATCTAAAAACTTAATTTTTCAGTTGAAAACTAAATCCGATGAAAATGTATTTTAAAACATTTAAAAAGAATTGAAATCTAAAGTTTTTTTAATAATCAAAAAATCTAAAAGGTGAAAAAAAATTTGTGCTTGTAGAGACTCATTTCACAACGGCTCTTATTTTTCAAAATTCTGTGAACTGGTGGGCTTTCGGTGGGCTTTCACTTTGGGCCTATAGGGAGAACTTGCTGCTACACACATATCAACTCCACGACTTAGTTTTGTTCTATTCATTTTATTTTTCGACCCTCTGTTTTTCTGATCAGCTGCGTGATTTTTTTTTTTTTAGCATTAAACAGTCTTAGGGGAGTTATATTATTTTATCATCTATTTATAAATATGTATAGTATGTTATGATTCTAAATATTAATCCAACTATCATTTTTGATCCTGATTTTCTTAAAATGTAACTTATAAACTCATTAAAAAGTCTAAATTTCAAAATATGTGTTTTAAAAAAAAAACATTTATTTTCAATTAAAAAAGGTCTACAATCTTGCATTACACAAATAAACTTTAGATATTGTTTCTTATTCCAAATAGCATTCTCAAAAATGTTTTCTTAGAAAATTTTCATTTTTTTATTAAAGTAATTTTTTTATAGAAATTATCTATTAATTATTTTAATTTTATCAATATTTATTAATATTTTGTATTTTATGGGTCTACCTTTGTTTTAAAATTTTCAATTTTCTTCAGTTTAGAAAATGATAAATAACATAGATAAAAAGATCCTCTATTTTAATTATTTATATTATAATTTTAAATAAAAATCTATGCTTAATCCTTGTATTTTTAATATCGTAATTTAATACTTTAACCCTCATAAAATATAATGTCAGATTTTTAATATGTATTTTTTCCTAAAATTAATTTTTTCTTTATCCTAAATAATTTTTATCTCTTAGAAAATAATTGTTGTTTTATTTAATATCAACTTTTTAAGTGATCAGTTTTTTTTTAACAAATATTTACCCATTAGCTCTATGTAAAATAAAACTATCTAATTTTATGTTCATCCAATATTTATTCAAAAAAATTTCTTTTTTATTTTCTTCTAGTGTATTTTTATTATTTCGTTTTCATTTGTATTTTAGATTTCTTGTGAATTTCTTTTTTCTTTTATTAAAAAATACTCCATATGTTCCATTATATAAGATTTTTTAGTTAAAAATGTAAAGTTTAAGAAAATATATTAATTATACTTTTTATTTTCTTACATTGGAAACATCATTGGATATTTATTAAAAATTAATTTAACCAATAAAAAAATAATGTAGAATACAAATAGTCACAAACATAAAATAAATTTAATTTTTGTATAGAAAATTGTAATACATCTTATAAAATGGAATAAATAAAAATTCCTTAAATATCTTATATTATAGAATAGAGGGAGTAATAATATAAAAACTGTGAATTAAATGAATCATTATTTTTATTTTTAATGTTTTTTTATTTTGATGATGTGGACACATTAGATACTAATGGAGAGATAACTGTTGGAACAAAAGTTTGGGCCAAGAGGTTTTAATACTTTGGTAATTTGGATTTAAGTTGAATGAGAAATGAGAATAGGCTAAGTGACAAGCCTTTGGCTAAATGAAGGGAACAAATGCATTTTATCCCACATTGGAAGTGGAGAAATTTTCTCTTTTGTATATAAAATGTTGAACTCATGCTTTAGTTCAAATAACTTAGTGCATCAGGCCATGTCTAACGGGACGCTATAACGTTATAATGGCGTTGGAATTTTCACTTTTATTCTCCAACCGAATGGCATATTCTACACCATAATAGTGTGATGCTGATTTTTGCTACAGTGTTACACTATAACATTATAGCGACGGCAAACTTTTTTTTTTTTTAGTTTTATATATTAAAATACTTTATTTCGTTGTATTAGATTAAATATATTGGTATTGTTATTTAAAAATATGATTTGAATTGTTATTTAACAATATGATTATGTTTTGTAAATAAAAAAAAATATATCATAAATATTTTTATGTCATCTAATTTTAAGAGAAATTGCTAGAAATGCCACTTTTAGAATACCACTTTTCAAAAATG
>OVAY01003541.1:0-10728 GCA_900406395.1 Kernera saxatilis
AGGTTGAAGCTTAATGATTGTTCTTGCATCACTTATCATCTATCATTCTGTATTGATCGATTGCCTTACCCATGACCCATTGTTTCCAATTAAAAGTTAATATTCTTCCTTGTTTAGTTGTTTATTGCATAATCTTATAAGTTGTTTGCCTATTGCTAGTCTTTTGTCTTGTTTGTATTTTAGTTATGAGTTGTTTATGCTTTTGTTCATTTTGATTTAGCAAATTAGTTAACTAGACTTAAGAAAAATCCACAAAAACTCTTTGCTTTAGCTTAAGTAGTTTCTCATATACTTAGTGTGTAATTCCTATTTCCTCGTGGATTCGATCCCAAGTTGTGCTACAAGTGACTAACCGTGCACTTGCGGTTTTACAATTTCGGGTTTAAAACTCGATCACATCACCAGGTGAAAGTAGGACCAACATAAGACAGATCCGTTAGATTACAGTCTGTAACCAAATCCTGAAACATTCGCATTCCAGTTTGATCGGAAGTGTAATCCAGAAGGCGAGAGTGCTTACTGGATGACAGTGTCTCATTATAATCGCCCAATAATATCCAAGGGAGCGATAGATGTTCATAGGCAGAGCGAGTGGATCGAATTACATCCCATAATTATCGCCTCTCATTTATGAAATTGGAGGCATAGATAGCTGAACAAATAAACTGAGCACCAGAATCAACAACTCGAATTGCACATGTCACAACCTGTGCATTTTTGAACAATAAACTGACCTCCACCCCGTCGGACCAGCAGAACCAGATGCGACCTAAACTGTGAAACTCGTAGTTGGTTATAGAATTCCATTCTGGGAGGCTGGCATTCAGAATAGGTAAATGATTTTCCTGCTGAACCCGTGTTTCAAACAAACAACCAAAAGAAGGTTGTACCTCTTGTACCCATGTTCTTATTGCTGCATGTTTGCGTGGCTGGGTTTCACGCATGTTCCAAACAAAAAAAGACGTCATTGCTTCCTGGAGGAAGCTTTTTTTGTTGTTGCGAGTGCAGTGACTAGCTTGAGATCCTTTGTTCTAGCAATCTGAATTCGAGAAGCTTTATGGCTTGGTTTCTGATGAGTGATAGAGTCTTTCTGAAAACGAAGTTCTCCACATACTCGCTGCTCCTCAAATGCTGAACCAGAATTAGCCACCTGTTTTCCAGATTCAATTAGAACTTCACCCTCTTCAATCTCTTCAGAGTCTTCAGCGTCCCCCATATTGACTAGGATTTGGAACTTTGACGGGGAAATAGTCTCAGTGTTACTCCCACCTATAGTACATGATGCCGAGACCGTTCCACTTTTCACTTGTGGCAGACTGCGACTGTGCTTGGTAACCGGAATCCAATCAGACCCATCCTTTTTACTGCCTACTTCCGATCCGTGGTGTTTCTCTTGACTTAAAACACCGTAATCACCCGATTTGTTCTGCACTGGATTAACCTCTGTTCTTATCTGGGAAACCTGGGGAGCCTTAGCAATTTTCCGATTTTCCAAAACAGTTTCTGATGCTAAACAACTTGCAATCGGTATTGACTGCAATTCATTTATCAACCCATCAATATTGCTATATTTTCCTGATATACTTTATTACTATATCTATTTATACTTCAAATTAGAAAAAAATCAAAATAAATAAAATTCGGTAAATAATTAAAAAAATATCTATTAAGTTTTAAAAAGATATATATATTTTACCAAAATTTTCTACTATTTTCCTTCACTTGATTTGTACCAAATTTTACTTTCTCCTCAATCCACTTGTGGCCCTTTGATAGTATATATATTAGAATTAAAAAAAATTTCAATTTTTCCTTTTTCAAATGGTGATACTTTACTTAAATTGTTTATATTTTAATAGGAATTATAAAAGATGGAAACTAGACGTTTTTATATAAAAACTGAAATTATAAAAGATGGAAATGCTTATAAATTTAGGAAAATAATATAACCATCTTTATTACTTTAAATTTATAGTTTTAAATAAGTTAATGTATTTTAAAATGGTAAAAGATATGGAAATTTCTTTTAGAATTATTTTTACACATGTCACGATCTAGTTAATTATAATTCTGTTACGTGTCGAACTGTCATTATAGACACATTTTCTACATTTTCTATAAAACTTCTATATAACAAGATTGGCTTGAATCAAAAGTTCATAAACCCCTGCAAAAAAAAAAAAAAAAAGACCAAAGAAGATGTCGAGTATGATCAAGATAACGATGATGATGGCTCTAGTAATGATGAGCGTGAGAGCAAAGACTGTGAGTGAGTGTCTAGGAATAGAGTGCAAGTCTCATTGTCAAGAGTTCAACCATAAAGATTGTGCTGATTGTGTCTCTGGATGCGTTGCTCCTCAATCTTTTCAGAATTCTGACACAAGTAACCAAAACTCACAATCTCTATAACCAAATTTCTTTACATATATAAAATCCAATTGAAAACTGTTTTCGATATCTATATATAGTTACCATGTGAATTCCACAAAGACTACATGGTAAAATCTTTTGTTTTCATTATATGATTTTAGATTAGTTGTATATTCACAATATGATGGTTATGATTTGTGATGTTTTCAGGGGCTAATGAAGTAGACCAAAGGGTCATATGTTATCGGAACTGCGATGTAGGTTGTGGCACTGACAATGCATGCCACGAACGTTGTAAGCAACGTTGTGGTTACCCACCCTCGATGCATCTCCATCTGTGATTTGTTGAGATTTATGGGGTCATGAACTTGTAAAACTTTTGTTATATTTTTCTTCTTGTGATTTAGTTGTTCATTTTCTTGAATCTTTACATGTTGGGATGTAATTGACATTTAAAGATTCTATATAAACATACTAAAATCTAAAAAAAGAGACAACTTTCTTGAAAGAAATTTTATGGTATAATACTCACTAAATTCTAAAAAATCAAATACATTTACTTGTTGAATTTTTTCCAAGGAAAAACTGAATTTAGTAAAAAGATATAGGAAAAATAGGAAAAAAAATGCACAAAATCTTCCAAATAACAAAAAATGCAAAATCAACCTTGATAAAAAAAACTACAAAATAGACCCATATCTAATGAAAACTATCATTTTGACCCTCGACATTACCATTGTTAAATATTTTTAAATGATATTATGATATTTTGATACAACATAAAATACATATTTTGGGAGTTTAAATAATTACACAACAAAACATAATTATATATAATAATTTATGATGAAATAAATATACCATTCTCACACCGTAAAACCAGCCTTGTGACTAAAAGTAGAAACCCGAAACCAAATCAAAAACCCAACCCGAAAAAGGGAGTACCGAACCGAACTAGAACCGATAAAAAATCTGAACGGGACGTCGACCCCCATACCCGAAGAACCCGAACCGAATGGGTATCCCGAAATACTCGAAATATTATTATACACAAAAATATTAGTTGTAAATAGATTTGAAATAACCCGAATATCCAAAAATATTAGTTGTATATTTAGATTTTGGTAGATTTGGGTGATACAATTCTAGTTTTTTTTCGGATTTTTCTTTTACATTTAGGTAGATTTGGGTGATACAATTCTAAATTTTTTGGGTATTTAGTGTTTTTTAATTACTTTTGGATACAAAAGTACCCAAAAGTAACAAATCCAAATAGTACTCGATAGATTTTCGGTTCTTTACCGGTTCTCAACATATATCCAATAACCGACCCGAACCCGAAAGGACCCGAACCGAAATTTTAAAATATCCGAATGAGACCTAAATTTCTATATTTGAAAACCTGAAACCCGAAGGAACCGATCCGAATCCGAACCGAGTACTCAAAATCCTAGGGCTACGTAAAATATTTGAGACTACAAGATAAACCCAAACAAATTTTGATTTCATCCCCAAAATCGTATTTCTAGGATCTATTTGACAGTAAGGGGAATACAAATTGATAGCCATATGTATCATGATCTGAAAATTGGCAGAGAATTGAATCTGTAGATACTTTTGTGTAAGTGCGTAAAGTGATCATGGGTTGGATTCTATTAACTCTCAAAAATGTATCTTATTTTATGTCAAAACGATATACTACAGCAATGTCATCAATAAAACAGCAGGATTAGATCAGAAGACTCAGAACAACAACAGAACATGATCAAATGTCTAAATAAACCAGGCTCAAGGAGTTTTCTCAGACTCTAAAGATACACTTGATGAATCTCCTTGCTTCTTCTTCGTCGTCGTTGCAACTTCATCATTACCTTCAGAGGAACTCACCTCACTAAGACTTCTCTTCTTTGGTTTCGTCTTTGAGCTATTACTCTTCTCCTTTGTATCTGTCCCTTTCTCTATCTCCATCGTGTTTTCCTCGTTTGATGAAGATGCAAACAATGGCGGTTCTCGCCCGCTTAGACGACAAAAGACGCGTTCTACTGTTTCATTTATCTCTTTCCCTAACCCATCTTTCTCAAGAATCAATTCCCAAACTGATTTTGATGCCTTCTCTAACACTGGACCTCTATGCACAAAAAAACCAACAACAAACCTGATAAGCATTTCCATGAACACTTCTTTTCGACAACAAGATTAAACCAGGCCTAACATTACCTAACATGAATGGTCTACATTATTCAATCAGCTCTGAAATTAGCTTAGCTAGGGGGCTATAGTTAAGTATGTGAAGTAGAATCTCGCAAAACCGATTAACCATACGTATGCTCGTAGTTTGCAAGTAACCATACCGAGAACTACCTAAACAGAATCAATGTACGAGATCATCTTACTCGAGTTCTTGACGAAGAGCATCAAAGAGTTCTCTTTTAGTCTGTTTCTCAGCACCAGGTGTGTTAAGAACTCTACTCTCCTCTGCCATTCTAATGGTTGTGCTCTTCAACTCTTCCTATTACAATCACAACACAAACATGTTACTTTTGATGACAAGATCCAATGTACTAGCATCACAAACAAAAAAGCATCAAATCCTCTACAAACTAACGAATCAATCTAAATCTAAGAACTAAACCAAACCCAGAAAACAAAAATTGAAAATTGAAAATTTTACATTGGCTTTGAGCTGATTGATGATCTTCAATCGAAGGGCATCGATGGTTCCATCGTTCATAAGAGATTCAAGCACGTCTTCTGGTGTAATCACCGAAGAAGAAGACATTGTTCTTCAATGCCTAACCCAAAACCCTAATCCAAACGCTTCCTTAAACCGCCCAGACAGAAACAGAGAATCGTAGACGAAAAAGATCACACTTTTCTCAAGAAAAACTGGTTCAGAATCAAAATTCGATCGAGAGAGAGAGCAGCAAGCGAAGATCGTACGCGAGTTTCTTTCGCCGGAAAATTTGTAGATTTTTTCTGGCTTTTTAGTTTTTAAGGTTGATTGGATTTGGTTTTCTTCAATCTCGTCCTTGAAAGAAACAATCGGTTTTCTCTTAAACCGAATTAAATCAATACTGAACCGGGATTAGATTCCTTATCAGTTAGATTAACCGTTTTGGTCTAGATTCCAACATGTAAAGTTGTCAGAAAAATCTCATCCACTATTAAATTTTTGACCATTCAAAACATTATTTTTGCGTATTTAAAATATTATCTATAAAATTACCTAGACTACTCAAATCTAAATTTAGTCCTAACCAAATTTTAATTGTTATAAGCCTACTAATTATTCTTAACTTTCGAAATAATAATTTTTGATACCCAAAATAATCTTACCTGGTTTTTTATCCGTTTTATTATAAATTTTTTTGAAATAAATAAAAACTTAGAATTGAGAATAGCAGTTAAGATTGGACGTGAATTAAATGATTAATAAAATTGCACTGATTAAATTGATTTTTTCAGTTTTTTATTCAGTTTTCACCTGATCATAAAAAAAATTAATGTTGGTTTTTTCAATTTGGTTCAACACCTCTAAAAAATAATTTCAATTTTTTTAATATGTTTCCCTAAAATAACCAAATAAACCAAACAAACTAAACAAAATAAAACTCCTGCATATTACCAAATTTATTTTACAACTTTTTCAAAACAAAACCAAATAATTGAATTAATTTTCTTCAAAACCAAACCAAACAAATACTTTCAAACCAAACCGAATCGAAATGTTTAACGCCCAGTTCTCAATCTCGTCCTCGAAACAAACAATCGGTTTTTCGGAAACCGAATTAAACCAAATGAATTTCACATTGAACCGGGATTGGGTCTTATTACAGTACTTTGAATATTCTTTCCCCCTGCCTTGTGGTTTTCGCAAACCTTCGTCACACTCAAATGTTTCGTTTTCTTTAGCAGAATTTGGGAATTTGGTGATTAGGGTTAAGAAAATTTGAGAATTGAGAACTCTTCAGGGCAAGTCATGGACTTCCGTAGCAGAAGGGTTCAATTTCTTCTCATCGCCATCGGAATCGTCGCTCTCAGTATCACCGGTACTTAGAAAAAATTTCGCAAAATTTTTCCATCTTCTCTCTTCTTTGACCCTTATTTCCTGTTTGGGTTTTCGATAATTCATATGAAATCAATCATGGGTTTTGGATTTGTACTTGAAATTAGTTGGAAATGTATCGCCTTTTCATGAACTTGTTCCTTGAACTGGGTCAAGTGTGGTCGAGATCTCGATTTGGGGCTCTTAGTTTGTACTGAATATCTATGGCTTTTGATGATCTAATACTCTTTCCTTGATCTAGGTTTTAGAAATAAGGAAGTTTAATTCTTCGTCTGATAAACATAGTTATGTAAATCTTGGACCTTTTAGATTAGATTTGGCGATTCAACCACTAAACTATGTTGCTTGTGGATTGTTTCTTGTAAATTGGTTATATGACTGCTTGGGATGTCTGAGTATCTGTTTTTAAACAGCGGAGAAATGTCGGGAACTTGTTGGAGAAGAAGCTGCATCAAAGAGTGGACAGTTCACATTCTTGAACTGCTTCGACATGAGTTCAGGAACCGTAGCTTGTGCGGTTAAAGAAGGTGTGAAGCTCTATTTCTACAACATAAGATCTATTCACGTCGAGAAAGCACGGAACGTTGCAATAGAGAAGGCCTTGCACGAGGCATTGGTAAACGGCATGGCTGCAATGGAAGCAGCGAAAGAAGCACAGAGAGCTGGTGAAAAAGCGGCTAAACTAGCGACCAGGCAAGCGAAACGCATCATAGGACCGATAGTAGCAGCCGGGTGGGATTTCTTCGAAGCGCTTTACTTTGGAGGGACATTAACTGAAGGGTTCTTGCGAGGTTGTGGAACTTTGGTTGGTGCTTATTCAGGAGGGTATGTAGGAGAGGCGAGATTTGGGAGATTCGGTTATCTTGTGGGAAGTCACTTGGGGAATTGGATAGGCGCAAGGGTTGGACTTATGGTTTATGATGTTGTGAATGGGGTAAACTTCTTCCTTGAGACTTATCAATCTGGAGAATGTTCTGAGGATCAATCTACATATGAAACTACGAGTTACGAGCTCTAGAAGCTTTTCTTGGATTGAAACTGTTGGATTTCTGGATTGACAATGACCTAGGAAGCTTCTGAAGACAAGTTGAATTGAATTGGAAAGCTTCTAGAAGATTTCTGGAATGTTTGTTTGTGATACATTTGACATAGTTGTATAGACTAAAAGAGTTTCAACATGATCAATTTGTTGTTGTATGACATATTATAGTTAAATTTGTTTCATGATAGGCTTGAGTGTGGTTTGATGGCAGAACATACACATCGAAGTATCAAATGAGTCTTGTTTCACGTTTTCTTGAATGTGCAAATCCATAAGCCCATAAGTCGGTTTAGTTCACCTCGATTTTTTACAAGTTTAAGTTATGGATTTTAGACGTTCGATGATGTTACGATTCAACCAGACAATCAAACCGGCTATAGGAAGTGAAGCCGAACCAACAAAAAAACCGAACCAAGAGTATCTAAGTATCTTGATAGATTAATTAAGACTGATAGAAAAACAAAGACTTTGACTCTTTCTTAATTTCTTCTATTTCAGTCATATATAATTAATCGAGACTACTTCTCCATTAGGAATTAATGATTTTTCACTTTCTTTTGTATTCTTATATATAATTAAAAGCAAAACAAATAAATAAATCAGATTTTATATGCGAAACAAATTTCTTTTTTCATATTTTTTTTTTAAGCTTTGATGACCAACAATTAGTATCAGAACTTTCCTCTATCTTTTTCATTTCACTCATAAATTCATTCAAAAATCCAACCATCATTCCACCCAAAAAAAAAAAAAATTATCAAAATGAAAATGAAATGGGAAGCAGATCTTGACTCGAACCACATATATATGTGGAATTCCCTCGGGTGGTATTATTATAGTATATAAAAGTAAGTAAAAAAAAATATTAAAAACAAGAAACCTAGAAAATTAAGCTAAAAGTTTTTCATTCTTATTTTTTTCCAAGGTAATATTATGGTTATTTTTATAAGAACTAACTTTTTAAAACTCTTCTTAAATCTCTACGAATCTAAGCACGACACTTAAAAGAGAGTGGTTCCTCCATCTCTCTTTGAACGTAAATTCTTTGATAAGTCCCGCAACAAAAGAATGGCATATTCTGATGTTTCAAGATTTTTTTTTTATTTTGAGAAATAAACATATAGATAACGATCATGAAATTTTTTCGTGGATTATGTGGTCTTTTAGAAAAGTTATGAATTGTTAAATTATATGGGTTTATCATGGGTTTCCAACTCAAAACCAATTGGCAATGAGTAGATTGGCTCTTACCCTTTATATACTAGTGTTTGTATTTTTAAATTTCCGATGTGGATCCTAACATGAATGAGCATGTTTCTTTCATGCTACCTGAGTCCAAGACTTGGGAGGACGCACATATAACTTCAGAACATCCAACGGATGAAACGAAAGATGAAGAACGCTTGAGAGAGAGAGATGATAAAGCCTAACCTTAAATGCTAAATTGACAGTTCTATGAAAGAAAGAGATCATATCCATATGGTTTAAAGTAGATTTGCATGTAGGAAAATGATCATACTCTCTTATTATGAGGTAAATGTCAGAGATGAAAACTTTCTCATGGACCATTTCTTAATTGACGACAATTTTTGTCACAATTTTTTTGTAATTAAAAGGTTAAATGGTAAAAAAAATCTAACTAAATAACATAAAGATTGAGTTGAAATTACCCTATAGAGTGTACCACTCTAACAATATTTTATATGAGGGGTATAATCTACACATCAATTTCTCTTTATATACCACTTTACACAATTTCTTCTTAATTCCATTAGAAAAGAAAAATCATTATTGTTTGCAGTATATGGGTGCTTGTTGAAAATAAAAAATAGAAAACACAAACACTTTGATGACCTTATTAACACATTATAATATTTATAAAATATATGCACATGCGTGCATGTGTGTGCGTGTGTGTGCATGTGTGGTGTGTGTGCGTTTGCGTGTGTGCGTATGCCGTTTGTGTTATTGATATATTATTGAATATACATGCAAAATTAAAAGATTTTGTTTCTCATGAACTTATTCTAATAAAAATTAATCTATAGGATAATAGTGAATTTTAGCGATGAAGAAAATGACTTATTCTAAGAGATGCAGAAAAGAAAATTTATTATTTTTATATTTTATGGTATGCTAAATATTTGGAGAAATTAAATATAGTCAATCCTTAATTTAGCAATAAAATAAAATAAATAAATATAGTCAATAACGAGTTTTTTATTAAAAAAAATTATTTTCTAAAATATCAAACGCATCATGTATTTTTTTTTTTGTTAAACCACGAATTATATATATTTTACGTTTATTTTTCAACATATCTACAATTTTTTTATGATAAACAAATTTAACCGTAAGACGAATTTCAAAATCTTATCGAAACATTTATATTATATAAATTTTTATAAAAACAAAAGTTTATTTAAAAATGGCATGGGATAAGCTAATTGGATAATTTTAAACTTTATCCATCGTCATATTTAAAAATGTGTCCAATACCATATGGAGTTTTGAAGTTGGATTTTGTTACCACATTAATTAGTAATCACTACACCACATTGTGTTCTACCAAAGACAACCACTACTTTTAACCACCAATTAGAGTGGTTGAGGTTCATCTTTTGTATAAATTTTTTTTAAAAAAAGATTTTAAAAAATGCGAAAAGACAGAAAGACAAATACTATTTAGATTATAGGTTTTCAATGTGGCTTTGGGGCATCCGACATTTTTTTGTTTCAATTGATCTTGAGGGGTCAATAATAATATTTTAATTAGATCGGGAAAATAGAATTTCAATGTCGAGTAGTCGCGTCAGATCAGTTGATGCTGAAAGTTGGCCACTTTGTCATCTTTTGAGAGAACATTTTATCTTTCGCTATTTTCCATTAAAAAAACATAATCTCTTTCTTTTTTACTTTGCTTTTAATCATTCCACGATAAATGTACTTAAGTACTCAACCATATTTGGTTTTTTTTTTTAATAAAGGAACCATATATATAGTTTTCCCTGCACTTCCACATATAAATTATAATATAATATAAGAAAAATTGGTCAAGGGCCTAAATAGTGACATTGTAGAATGTGTGGAATTGTAGAATGTGTAGAATTGTGGAATGGAATTAGATGAATATCACCATTTGTATATGTTGAAGATTTTAGCTGAACTGAGGAATTTGAGGAACTAAAAAAAAAACAAAAAAGAAAAAAACAATTAGATGAAATAATTGACAAAAGAATTAAAAATTATG
>OVAY01003542.1:0-10728 GCA_900406395.1 Kernera saxatilis
AGAAGAGTGGTTTTTGGATTTCAAAGTGTAGAATTGGTTGGTGTTTTGCAAGGCCAAAAGCATGGCCGTCTTTTGCTTATGAAGCGTTGGAAATGAAGGTGAGACTTCAAGCTTTTGATTTTTGGAAGATAGAAAAGGAGGACTTTACAACCAATAGAGGTGCATCTCTCATAGCACAAAGTATGACCTTGCAGGAGAGAGTTCAATCATATGTAGCTATAGGTCATCCTCGTTGGTTAAGTGAGGTTTTTGGTTTTGAGAGTATAGCGACCTCTGTATGAGTTGTTTTTGGTGTAGGTCTTTATAATATGTAAAGGCTGGTTTTCGTTGGACTTTTGTATAAGTTATGGGCTTGGATTCTGTTTTTGGTATGGCCGTGGGTAGGCTTCTAAACAAGTCTGTAATTTATGTTTTGTTGTATTTGGACCTTAAGTAATATTAACCTACAGATGAAAAAAAAAAAAAAAAAAGGTAGATTGTTTAGAATTGATAAAAGTAAAACTAACGTTGTTTTCTTTAAATTGGCCCATTTTTGCGATGTTTTTCGAAACTTTTTGTTATCTAAAGGCGAAGTTGTAAAAAAAAAAATTGTCTATCATATATGCACTTTGAACACTAAAACTAATAAATTGGATTGCAACGCTTAGATTCGTTCTCAACATTTTTTTGGTACCTTTTATTTTTTATTTGTTTGAGCAACTAAACTAATTGTTTAATTTAATTTAAAACTTGACAAAAAAACTAATATTTGGAAAAGAAAAAAAAAACAAACAACTTTCTTTTTTTAAAACAAAAAAAAAAACCAAACAACTTTCTTGTCAATTATAATTTAATTATTCAGATAATTTATACAATTATAGTATTTTTATTATTATTATGTATTAAAATATTGAATATTATTATATATTTTAAAAAATATATTATAATGTAATATGTTTTTAATATAATGTAATTATATGATAATGAGTATTAATTAAAATTATTAAATAATATTTTTTTTGTTGAATGAATAATATAATAATAAATAATATTAGTTTTAATGTAAAATTTGATGTTGTGGTTGGAGATAAAAAAAATGTTGGTGTTAAAACTATATCAAAATATAATATAATTTTTGGCCTAAGTAAACTTATATATATTCCAAATAGCTAATGGATTCACGCACGTACAATAATCTAATAGAAGAAAATCTCAAATTTGACCAAATTAAAAAGAGAAAATCCAAGTTGGTGACTAAGGAGTGACTAGTCCATCTCCGTGTGTAGATATATAGAGCCCCGCGCTTGAATCTCGACAAGACAAAACCATGAATATATAAGGAACATGGTCACCTTCACATCACTTCGATTCGGACAAACGTAATTTATTTATATACTATATTTTATAAATATAATACTATAATCTCCTCTTTATAGCTAAACACTTGTCTGCGATCTCCGAAAGCAACCTTTTGGACCAACGACCTCGAACACACACAAACAGAGTTTTATAAATAGTATATTAGCAACTATTTCACTATTTCAACAATGTGGTTATTATTATTTTCGTCTCTCCGTTAAACAGAGTCGTCTCTCCGTTAATCCATGGATATTTTTTATTTTCTCCTTAGCAATGAAAGCCAATCATAGTAGTTATTATTAACCATGTGAATTGCAACAATGTGGGCAAATATATCTGTTATTTACACAGTAAAAGTATTAAAGAATTCTATAAAATTCTGAACAGATACACCAAAAATTGTACTATTTAGAACTATAGTAGTAGAAACCAATTTCTATAAATCGATAGAAAAACCAACTCACATGATAGTTATGTAAGTTTCGATCGCCACCATTTGTGGACTCTTACATCTACTTTGAAGAAATTCATATATTTATTAGTTTGATAGATCAGTACAAAAGATTTTTCGTATTATATTTTTTTCTCACTCGCACAATATTTAAAATATTATTTTTTGAAGTTGTTCTATTTTAAACATGCTTTTAACTACTGAGCTTTTTTAAAATGAGTTATAAAATAATGCATTTTGGTAATACATATAAGTATATAACCAAATCAATTCTTTTAATTTGTTTTATGTATCACTATTCTTTTCAGAAATCGGAATATTAGAACTTTTGTCGAGGAGATTCGACCTCTAAGACTAAAAGATCAATACGTAAAAGATGTAATAATAATTTGAGAAAAATGACAGCTATGAGCTGTTTATAAATTAGGTATTAACTTGTAGATGATCAATCAAGTGGGAGAGTAGAGAAAACGTGAGATAAATAAATAGAGACGGTGATGATTCTGATGAATGATGAGAGAAATGAGAGGGAACACCGTAAGAGAAAGGTAGGTGCGGCCGTAGCAGATCCCTAGAACCGGGTGATGCAGCACGACGCTTGCCTAACCATGTGACTACATCTAAACCCAGTCTCCATTTAATTCAGTTGGCCGCTACTTGTTTTCCTTTGTTTTTTTGTCTTAACCCATTCCTCTGGTCACTTTCTAACTCTGGTTACTCTCACACTGTTTTTTTTTTTATAACTCAGGGGAACGTTGATTTGTTTGTGCCGTGATTTTTTATCTCTGTTGGTAATTTTTGTTTTCAAGTTTTGATAAGATTTGAATCTCACGTGTTTTATAATTGGTTATATACATATTTTACTAATAATGATAGTTCCACCCATCACACAACACATCAAAATAGATTCGAGTTTGTTTCATTGAATCTAAAGTTGATAGATATAAAAAAATTTCGACATCACATGTATGAAAATGAAATGCTGAATATTAAAAAAATATATTTAATTTTATAAGCTCTTACGTGCATTTGCAAACGAGAAAGATATTCATTTTATATTTAGTCGTATGTTGTAATTCCATTTGTAGTGTATTAAATATTTGAATAATTAATCATGGATAATAACAGATTTCGTGTAATTCCTTTAAAAACAAATTTTCATGTGTTTTTAAAAGATTTAAAATTATTTACCAAATTTTTATTACTACTGTTTACCACATTAGAAAATGGTATATTGGAAAGATAAGAAAAATGCAAATTAAATATGAAACCTCTTTTATTTGTGATATTTTTAAAATTATCTACATATATATAATTTTTTTCATTTAATCATTATAGGTTTGAAGAACTATCCGGATTTCGATATAGAATCCTCCAGCTATAAATAACAAAATAACATTGTATTTCAAAGATGGTTTGTGCGCGAGAAACCAATATGATGTGTCCGTATACTCCATAGCTTCTTGCTAAGCTTTCAAGTTCCACTTATCCAATTCGTTTTCATTTCGTTATCTCTTTTACAGTTTGTGATAATTTTTTTAAAAAATTAATATATTTAACATTTAAAAAGAAAAATCATTATTAGAACTTGTTGTTCGCTTATCTTTACATACGAAAACACATTTTCCACCATTTTTCAAAGAATAAAAGTCCAATATCTATAAACGTTTTCGACAAATATATTTGCGTTCCTTGGTCACTTATTTCTACGTATTCACATATAATAGTAGTATTTCTTAAATCTTAAATGGAACTCAATTTATGTATATTAAAAACTCGATTTTTTTGTTAAGAAAAATGGAACACAAATAGTGTGTCTAAAACTCACACATAATTAAATTCCTTAGTTTCGGTTGTTGAAAAACACGGAAAAATGCTGCGTGATTTCGAACCTCATGTATTAAAAAAAAAAAGTAGGAATGATCATAATAATAATAAGTATAATTTTTAATGGAAATAAACTTTTAATGGAATATTGGGAAAGAGATATGAGGTACGGTCAATAGTACGTAAGGAAGAGTACATTTAAGAAATATTGGGAAAGCGTTATATATATTTTCACGTTATGATATGCCTTTTCTTTCCCATCTACTTCTCTCTACATTTAATTTGCTTCGTTCTTGAATCTTGATTGCAGTTAATTCTGTTACATCCACAGATTCTAAACAGTTAATCATAAGTGGTAACACCATAACGTTTTTTAAGTACTCGGTTTAATTGCATTATTAAATAACACCAACGTTAAACACAACACAAATGGTATCTATCACTATTGATGTTTTTTGCATTTTAAGGTCTCTTTTAAGTTTGCAACTTTGGAGGGTTTTATTAGAAATTCCACATTTTTTTTTTTTGTGGCTCTCTTGTTCTCATTCGCAGATAAGGAAAACAAACGCTAGACATAATTTGATACGGTACCATATTCCATATGGTCGCTCTAAAAAAATCCCATTTGCAGTTATTTTTATTTTCCAGATTTGAAACGGAAATAAACCTAATATATTATTCCTTTTGGCGCATAAGTTGGAAAAAATACAATATTCTTTTTGTGATTTTATGGCACATTCTATATTTGATATCCGATAGAATATATACGGGTCATGAATCTCTTCACGATGGAATACATATATATATATATTTTCTTATAAAGAAGATTAAAGATGGAATCATATCATTTATTTTCTCTTCATCAGAATCTCTATTATACGATCCAATCTTTTAACGTCTATGAATCTTTAGGATCAGAGAATCGGCTTAAAACTCGAAACGGTAAATTTATTTTTCACTTCAGCTCCGAGAACTTTGGGTGACAGATAAGAAGAGACCTTGTCGTTTTTATTACTACTATCCAGTATTTATTTACCACCACGTGGTCAAAAATATAAAAATAATAAAAATATATTTAACATGCTAACTCTTCCGCGCATTTTAGCAATTTACCACCACAAGATTTGCGAGAACGGGATGCTCGTTGCTATCATACGCGGAGAGCTACAGTTCACCCATCTTTTCTTCTCCTTCTCCTTCACTGTATAATAACAACAGTTAAGCAAACGAGTTTTTTTTTTCTCCTTTTTCTTTTCCGATCGAAGCCGCGGGAAAGTGAAGTAAAATAAAATAATAGACAGAAAAAATTTCCGGTGAGTTGCTCGTTTATGGGAGAATCGTGTCAGATTAATTTCCTTTTTTGTCCCTGATTAATTTAAGTAATAATTTAGAAAAATATTAAAAAATTTCGAAAGAGTGAAAAGATCTTGTGGATCGCCATTATATATGCAGGTCTTTCTCCTACCTTTTCCTCTTCGAAAACTACCGAACTAAAGTGTCGAGAATCAAAGAGTGGTTAAAACCCAAAAAGGAAACAATAATGGGTACGTCTCGTTTTTTTTTCTCTCATTGTTGACTCGTTTCAGTTTCTATTTTGGGTGGATTTTTTTGTTCTTCATACGATTTTGGGCAAGAACTCCCATTAATGGTGAAAAAGCGTTCGTTTTTTGTTGTTGTTGTTATGATTTTGAAATCAGGATTACGAGGTTTTTGTTTTTCTTCTTCTGGGTTTCTCTGTTAGCTTCTCAGAAGTTATTTAGGATTTGATGTCGGTGGGATCTCTGTTCTCATGTACATGACCTTTAATTTGCTATGGTAGTTGTGCTTCTCTGGTCTCTTTCTCTCTCCTTGTTCACTCTTCCACAAGAAAACAGAGAGAGAGAGAGAGAGGAGATATTTGTTCATGGGTTTTATCAGATAGAAACTTCCTTGGTCTTTGGGTTTTGTTGAAATTACCCACAAGCAATAATCTCTCACTGATTTTGGGATTTTGATTACAGATGTTAGCATGAGTTTTTCACAAGGTATGGATGATGAGTATGAAAAACTCATCAGAAGAATGAACCCACCGAGGTATTCAATTTATTCTCCTTTTTTTTTGTTTTTTTTTTTTTTTTTCTTTTTTTGTTTTTTTNTTTTTTTTTGTCATTTGATGTTTTATTAGAAAATCAAACAAGTTACAAACATGAAACAAAGCAATAACATATTCTCCTTTTTTTTTTTTGTTATAAACTATTTTTACATCTCTGATATGATTTTGGATAATAACCTTTGTTTCTCTTTTTTTAGGGTTGTGATTGATAATGACTCTTGCAAGAATGCAACTGTGATAAGGGTACCTTTCATTTTTGTTCTTGTACAATCTTCTGGTTATCATCTAACCTTGTCCTGATTTTTTGTTTTCTTACACATATTCTTTGGTTTGTAATGTTCCAGGTTGATAGTGCAAATGAATATGGGATTCTTCTTGAAGTTGTACAAATCCTCACTGATCTTAACCTCACTATCACTAAAGCTTACATATCCTCTGATGGTGGTTGGTTCATGGATGGTATGCTCCAATTCTTAATTGTCTTTTTTGAATTTCTTTACTTTTTAACAAGGAATTGATTCTCTTCTTCTCTCTGCACTTGGCAGTATTTAATGTCACTGATCAAGATGGAAACAAAGTCACAGACGAAGTTGTTTTAGACTACATCCAAAAAGTGAGTTTTTTTAGTAGATTTTCTCTGGTTCTCTTCTTCTTATGTGTGTTATGCGTACTGAGTCTATGAGTGTGATGTGGTTAATCCTCAGTCTCTTGGGCCTGAAGCTTGTTTCTCCACTTCCATGAGATCTGTTGGTGTCATACCATCAACAGACAGCACGGTTATCGAGTTAACTGGATGTGACAGACCAGGTTTGCTGTCTGAACTGACAGCTGTCCTGACCCACCTCAAATGCAGTGTCCTAAACGCCGAGGTTTGGACACACAACACCAGAGCAGCTGCGGTGATGCAGGTGACAGATGACTCAACCGGGTGTGCCATTTCTGATCCAGAGAGGTTGTCTCGGATCAAGAACCTTCTCCGAAACGTGCTTAAGGGAAGCAACACACCGAGGGAAGCCAAAACCGTAGTGTCGCACGGGGAGGTCCACACGGATAGAAGGCTTCATCAGATGATGTTTGAAGATAGAGACTATGAACACCGTGTGGTGGACGATGAATCTTCCATCCAAGATGAAAGGCAAAGACCAGATGTTTGTGTTGATAATTGGCTCGATAAGGATTACTCTGTGGTCACAGTTAGGTGTAAAGACAGACCAAAGCTTCTGTTCGACACAGTCTGCACTTTAACTGATATGCAGTATGTTGTGTTCCACGGAAGCGTTGATACTGAGGGAACAGAAGCATATCAGGTAAAGCCACAGAGCAGAAAGTTTCCCCTGAATCTGTTCTTCTGTTATGTTTGCTTACGTGCCTAGTTTTTGCTTTGTAGGAGTATTATGTGAGACATATAGATGGATCCCCTGTAAAATCAGAGGCGGAGAAGCAGAGAGTCATACAATGTCTTGAAGCAGCTATCAAAAGAAGAGTATCTGAGGTAAACATCCATCTTAGTTTCTGGTCTATACTCTCTTTTTTTTAACTGTATCTGAAGATCATGGTCTTCTTCTCGTTATTGATGTTTTAGGGATTGAAGTTGGAACTGTGCACGACGGATAGAGTAGGCTTATTGTCCAATGTGACTCGTATATTCCGTGAAAACAGCCTAACGGTCACAAGAGCGGAAGTGAAAACCAAAGGAGGTAAAGCTCTGAACACATTCTATGTGAGCGATGCTTCAGGTTACTCAATTGATGCCAAGACCATAGATTCCATAAGACAAACCATCGGCCAAACTATCCTCAAAGTCAAGAACAACCCTGAAGAACAACAACAAAGACAGAAATCACCTTCCCAAGAATCCCCGACCAGGTTTCTCTTTGGGGGTCTCTTCAGATCGAAATCTTTCGTCAACTTTGGCTTGGTTCGGTCCTACTCTTGAAGAACATCTTCACTTAGCTGTGAGCTTCAATCTTCTCTAGGTTTTAACTGCTTCTTTAAACTTGAGAAAAATCTGTAAATATATCACCAGATATAACCTTAATTCTTGGTCTAGGATCCAACGTTGGGTAGGGGCAAAAAGACAAGGGTTTTAGTTGATGTCATGACTAAGTGTTAAGTGTTAACCTCCTCTTCTTGTATATATTACCAAATCCTCATGATTATCTCCATTGAATCTTCTTCTTCAGAAGTTGCAGCCTAAATTGTTTATGTCAAATGAAAGTTTTCATGAACTTAACAATATATGAAAATAACTACAATAAGACAGAATTGTGGTGGGTGATAAATTCCATAATTGGATAATTCCAAAGGACTTCTGCTATTTTGGAACGAAATATGGGCTCTGGGATCAATCCTCGTTTTTCCCAATTTTCTCCTTGATCTAAGAGATGATTCCAAACAAACCTCCATATTTACACTTATAAATTGACCAGATTTTCTCCGACATTAATAGCTAGTTTTAATGTTTTATATTTTGTGTGTGTGTGTCTGTGTGAGATAACGATCCGATAGTGCATTTAAATATTTCAGGGTTATGACCACTTGTCCACTTATACTGTAAAGTGTAAACATATACTATATGAAGAAAATATTTCAGGGTTATGATCACTTGCACTCTATCACAAACAAAAGAGAGTGGATTTGATTTGATTAACATATACATAAGTTCAAGAAAATGACAGAGAAACCAAAGGAAAACTAAAAAAAAATAACATACATTGCATCTCTTCGTCAGATTGAACATAGAATACAATGTTAATGGATATTTTAAAAGTTCTTAAAAACAAAAAATTGGAGACAAAACAACGTGCAGATAAACAGTAACACATCACAACTAATGCTCCATCACTTGGTTTTAAAGATCAAAGATTCTAAGAGATTTTTTTGATATATATCTATATATTTTTACCAGTTGAAGATGCATGGATAGTTTAGTGAAAACACCAGATTTTGATTTGTTGTAACATCTAACTAAATCCTGGATAAACATGATTGTCAATATAAAATTTTAGTGGTTGGACAAAAATTCTAAACTGCATAATCACCATTTACCTATTAACACTTCACTTCACTGATATTGTTTTTTTTTTTTTTTGTGCATTGTTGGACATAATTTTGTCACGGGCCAAACCCATTGATTGTTTTAAAGGCTTCAACGTTATCAAAAAAAGAAGGATAGACTTCTAAAGAGAAAAAGACCCAAGATTTAGGGAACCGACTAAATCTGGACCGTTCCATAGGATTTACTGAATATTCTAGAAAACGACTGAATCTGGACTGTTCCAGAATATTCGAATCGATAAACTCTAAGGAGACATACTCGAGATTCCTATTCTAAAAGAGATTGAGAAGAGCATAATGGACCTCCTATATAAGAAGAGGAGAGGTGAATGAAGAAGGGGATCCGAGAATCAAAGGCAATAACAAAGAGAGGACGCTTCCTGCAAACTACACTTTGAGAAATCTTAGAAGTAGTTAGGAGAAACCCCGCACCTTGCGGATGCTTGTTGTTCCAACTCTGTTATTACTAACGTTTACTCAATAATAAACAAAGCTACAATTCTCCTTGTTTTCCGTAGATTCTTCGAACGAAGTGAACACTTTTTCCCGAACAATTTGGCGCTAGAAGGAGGGGAAGAGTACAAAGCTACGTGAGATGTCAAGACAAGATGATGGAACGACCGCAACCGTTGCTGAGCAGCTGGAAGCCATGACCACCAAGATGGCCGAGCATACCCAGAGATTTGCGCAGTTAGAGGCAGAGAACAGAAGGTTAATGGAAGAAAACGTTTCACTAACCACGACAATCAGAGTTGTCAATGACGCCGAAGCTAGGTTTCAAACACCCATCAACCGTATGCAACCTTTGGACTCTACTCCAACTCATGAGAATATCCGTCAGGGGGGTGACCAAACCCCAGGAGCGAGAGATGATCCATTACTAACTCACCGTCAGGAACAAGGTGCAACAAACACCACAGGAAGAAACGTGACCCTACCCAGGATTGGAGACGTATCACGTTTAGTGGACTCTAGGCGAGAACAAGTTCCTAGGTCAGCCGACACCGCTTACCTTGAAACACTATTCTCAAANTGACACCGCTTATCTTGAAACACTATTCTCAAAACGGTTTGAAGAGGTAGAAGCGTTGATAGAGAGACTACTTGGGGTAGCTCCACCAATTCGAAAAGCGCTCTACATTCATATGCTGATACGCCCTTTTCTGACGAGATATCGCNTTGACACGTCCTTTTCTGACGAGATATCGCTCACCGAGATGCCGAGAAAATTCGCGTTTCCAGATATGAAGATGTACGACGGTACAACCGACCCAGAAAATCATATCGCGCAATATAAACAACGAATGTTTACAACTGCTATTCAAAGGGAGTTTCGGGAGGCTGCCATGTGCAAGGGTTTTGGTTTAGGCCTTACTGGGCCGGCTCTTCAATGGTTTATTAACTTGCCAAACGGCTCAATACACTCTTTTGCCTCGTTAACAGATCTTTTTGTTGAGCAGTTTGCAAGTAGCAGAAACTTAGAAAAAACAGCTGATGACCTATATGAGGTTATGCAGAAAAAAGGAGAGCCACTACGCGAGTATGTGAGACGTTTTAACAAGGAAAAAGTGTCTGTCCCAGGCTGCAATATTTCCACCGCCATCTCAGCGTTCAAAAGGGGTCTCCTACCAGACGGTGACCTATACAAAGAGTTAACGAAGTACCAATGCAGGACGATGGAGGATGTTTTTTCTAGAGCGTGGGCGCAAATCAAGTGGGAAGAAGATCATGCGTATCGTTATCAATACTCCATGCGGTCTGATTCACGTGTGGGAAGGAACGAAAAGTTCGGACAAGAACATTCCAAGTAGGGGAGTAAGTACTCATACGTACTTTCCAAAACACAATGGAAACCGGCGTTGGGAAGCTCGGTCCCAATTGGGAAGGTCCCTATAAAGTAATCAGTGCACGTAGATCAGGAGCCTATAAGCTATAAGACAAGGAAGGAAGAAGCGTCCCAAAT
>OVAY01003543.1:0-10726 GCA_900406395.1 Kernera saxatilis
CAAGAAACCCAAAACCTTAATGCTAAGAATTCTCTCTCTATTTGTGCTCATTTCAGACAAAGTCTAAGCACGCATATTTATACACAATAGGCACTTTGACTAACCCTAGCCGAAATCCTATTCTAGAGATCAATACAAATATCCTAGAAAAGTTATATTTCCTTATTTTTCTCCTAAGAATAAAGAAACTTGCAAATCCTCCAATATCCTCTCCAAGATGCGTTTCCAACATATCAACCGCCTCTTGGCTTGTATATTGTCATCTACACGTTGAGTTAGGCCCAACACTCCAGCTCCATGTCACCAAACGCATGATCCAGCTTCGATGTATTACTTTCTGAACTACTTCGCAACTGGTACANTACTTTCTGAACTACTTCGCAACTGGTACAGGAGATGCGTCAACTGTTGCATCTTCATCATTTTATAATCAGATGGATTAAAAAATCGGTAAGATAATTATTTTTCTTGAATCCCGTAAATTAATAATTTTATTTGAAACCCTCTAAATTTTATGATAATTCTCCCAAAAAAGGGACCTTAATCAGTGATTCGGTTGATTGTGATTTTGTAGTGTTCGGTTTATTGAACGGACGGAATTGGAACCAAAGTAATTTCGGTTTGAGGATAAGAAAAACAGTTCGGTTTAAAATGGGATTCGATTTGGTTTGGTACGGCTCAGTTATATTTCGTATTCCCACCTGAAATCTGAGAATATTCCCGTCGATTAGGGTATCTCAACTCCGTCACCGTCTCGGTTACCGGCGGGTGACGACACCGTAGATAGCCGGAGATTTTTCTGTGATTATAATTGCAGTTTAACCGCGAGCAAATTATTCTTTCTCTCTCTCTCTCTTCGATCCGCCCGTTGATTTGAAATTCAGTTGATTACTTGTTCCTAAGATTCTAGGTTGATTCTTCGACTGTGGGTTGTCATCGATTCGAATTTCTGATGATCGTAACAGGTGGATTCTCCTTCCATACGGCGGCGATTTTGGGATTCCTCCAGAATAGGACCTGAGCTGATGAGAATCAGAGTCATGTCTCAAATGCAGCGAGGCTTCTCGATCGAATTGCCTTCACTAGTTCCTCTGCAACTTCCATCTCGGATGTATGTAGCTCATTGCGTATGTTGTCAAATTCTTGTCATAGGTTGCAGAGTTTGAATGCATTAAGCATTTAAGCTTGTATATTAGGGTTCCTTGATGTTTCTATATACTTGTGCAATAACCATAAATTGGCTGATAGGATTTGGTTTTATAGCGATGAAGCTTATCTTCCTGTTATAATCAACATTTGTTTTCCTTTGTAATTCGATGATTTAGCTGGTTATGGATATTCATTAGGTTATCCATTTCATGTAGGGAGACGCACCTATGGTATATTCTACCAGATGAAGTGAAAAGTACATCTCTTCTGAAGCACTACTCTCAACTTTTGTCACCGCTCGAGAAAGATAAAGTTCTTCAGATGCGAGGCGATGAGCTCAAGAAGAATGCTTTGCTTTCCCGCACCTTAATTCGGACCACCATTGCGAGATGTATGTCAATTATTTTTTATACTTTCCATCTAATATCAATCGTTTGCCCTCTTCCAAATATTGTACTCAGTATTATCTCGTAGACATTACGGATTTTAACGAGGTTGCAGGGCGTTAATGTTAATGGTTTTATTACTAGATCAGACAAACAATGCGGTGGATCCTCGATCCCTGATGTTCAAGAAGAATATGTATGGGAAGCCTGAGGTGAGACAGTTATTTGGGATTAGACTAGAGCCATAGCCTGGGCTCAGGGCGGAAAACTCATTTGTTTTTGTTTAAATCCCTTACAGGTAGATTGGCAGAATTATAAGAACTGTAATAACCCACCATTGCATTTCAACATCTCCCACACAGATTCATTAATTGCCTGTGGGGTGACAGTGCATGTTCCGGTAAGTCTTCTATTTAGGTAAATGCATACAGTTTTGTTTTGTCCAATATTTGTGGTGTCCATGGTTTCTTGCTTTTAAATTTGAAGAGTTGCAGTTTACTACGACTGTAGGTTGGTATCGATGTTGAAGACAAGGAAAGGAAGATAAAACATAATGTCTTGGCGTTTGCAGAAAGATTTTACACTACTGATGAAGTGGACTTTTTGTCAACGATACCGGATCCGGAAGTTCGGCGAAAGGAATTTATCAAGTTATGGACTCTTAAGGTAGTTTCTACTAACAACATATAATACTTGAGCCTGGAAAATTGTTACTTCTCAAAAGTTAAAGAACTGTTTGGTGTCTCTATATCCAGGAGGCATATGTGAAAGCATTAGGAAAAGGCTTCTCTGCTGCACCTTTTAATACCTTCACAATTCAGTCTAAGCCTGGAACAGAGGGAGGCTACAATCTTTGCAAGGTTTGTTTTGGACTTAAGTCAGACTCTCTATTCTGGAATTGAATAGGGTGTTTACCGAACGCGATTAATTGTTGCATTGTAAACTTCCTGAAGACCCTTAATTGTTTTCTGTAGAAATCTGAAATGACAGTCAATTCACTGGAGGAGACAAAGAAATGCGACAAAGGATGGAAGTTAGCCCTTTTGGAGTTGGTTGGTTCTCATTACGCTGCAATCTGTATTGAAGATGATCAAGCTAGTGGAGGTGCAATTTCACTTGACATAGCTCTTGACACTGAATCCATTTATTTAGTGTTTTTTTCTTCACATCTTTTTCCTTCTTGCAGGAGCTCCTATGAGGGTAATTATCCGGAAAACCATCCCGTTCGTAGAAGATGAATTTATTTCTGAATCCAAACTTCTGTAGGTAGTGCAGCCTTCAACCTTCAGATTTCTGTAAGCATTTTTGTTTGAATACATCCTCTGTAGTACATTCCGCGCAAGCGGAAAATCAAACCTTATTACTGGACCATCATGTTTGTGAGACTCTAGGAAAATCACCAGTAATCTTTGCATGAACATAGCCCATCTTTGAAATAGTGGAACCGAGATGCATCTCTTACAACAAACCGGCGGTCTACAATCTTGCTAACCATCTTAATAAACACATGACAGTCTTCACAAACCCTCAGGTTCTTTATCACAAGAATCTCTGTACCTGGACCAGTGTTGAGAATCCCAAATGCTACTGCTAACCTCTCGCTATGTTCACGTCTACTGCTCGAAACCTCTCCGCCTCTATCACAGTCCGTGTTTCCCGTAATCTCCATCACAGAAGTCTCTAACTCATCCAGCATTCTATAGACTTCCTCTGTTTGCTCATGACTTCTATCGCCTGCCAAAAACAGGTGAACTCTTCCCTTGTGTTCCACATAACTATACCCAGGCTTTTTCCTGAATCTTCTCTCTCTCATCATTACCCTGATTCTCCATATTCCTTCTTGATTCTTCGAGTCTGTATATATATTTGACATCAATACATAGTAGCCAATGTTCATGGGTTCAATCTCAATGACTTTTGCAAAAGCTAACTCTGCCATATCCACATTCTTATAGATTTTACAGGCACCCAGTAGAGCTCCCCAAACAGCACCATCTGGTTCAACAGGCATTGATTCTATAAACTCCATGGCTTCATCTAGTCGACCAGCTCTTCCCAGTAGATCAACTACGCAAGAGTAGTGTTCAGGACCAGGCTCCAGCTTATACTCTCTCTTCATCGAAGCAAATAAGTCCAAACCTTTATCCGTTAGCCCTGAATGGCTACATGCAGATAAAACCATCACAAACACCGTCCCATCAGGTCTTATGCCACTTTCTATCATATCATCAAAAAGCTTAAGCCCAGTCTCTCCCATTCCATGCATTCCGTAGCAACCTATCAAGGCGGTCCACGACACTAAGCTTTTTACGGGTATGATGTCGAAAACAGCACGTGCCTTTGCCAGGTTACCGCATCTAGCATACATACTGATCAATGCATTGCTTACAAACACATTTGATACAAAACCATTGGCTTCTACTAACTTCTCTACTTCCTGACCAATCTTCTGAGCTCCAAGATGAGCACAAGACGACAGAACACTAACTAACGTAACAGGATCAGGACAAACACCCAATGATTTCATCTTCTCATAAAGTTCCAAAACATCGTAAGCTAGACCGTTCTGTGAATATCCAGAAATCACAGCGTTCCAACTAATCAAACCCTTAACAGGCATTTCATCGAACAACCTCCTACCCGATTCTACCGACCCGCATTTCATGTACATTGTGATGAAACTATTCAGAACAGAAACCTCAGAATCTGTTCCCCCTTTAACGCATTGACCGTGAAGAGACATCCCAAGCCAGAGGTAATCAGGAACCGTGCAAACTGGGACAAGCCCGAGCATTGTAACTGAATCCACAGACACACCGGTTTCCTTCATTGTACGAAACATAAACACAGCATCTGATGCCTTCGAGTTTGCTTTGTACCCAGATATCAAAGCGTTGTAACAAACACCAAGACGTGACTGAGGACTCTCGTCGAACACCTTGCGTGCATCCTCTACCAAACCGCATTTACAGTACATGGAGATCAGAGCAGTCAGCACAAAGGGCTCAGACTCGCAGCCTCCTCTGATGACGTGGCAATGGAGCTGTTGGCCGGAAACGGGGAGCGAAAGGGCGGCGCATGACTTGAGAGTGAAAGGGAAAGAGAACGCGTCCGGGGAGGAACCTGAACGGAGCATTAACCGGTAGAGAGAGATCGATTCAGCGAACAAGTATTGATAAGCGAGCTCTCTCAGTCGCACGTTCCATGGCGTCGAAGCCACCGCGGCGACGGCGGATTTCCGTACAAGGCTTCGGGTTGCAGCAACGGTCATGAGTTCTCCGCCGGTTATAACTTGTTTGGTTAAACGTATAGCTCTATCCTATATGGATGTAAGGCCCAAATATATGGGCCTGGCCTAAACTACTTACGCCTGGCGTTAGGTGTGTATCGCAAAATCAGGGGAATAGACTTATACGTACAACCATACAGGTTATAATCTGATAGACCATTTCTTCTCAAATACGTTGTCCATCTGCAAATCGTTGCCGCCGCTATTTCCTCGTGAGCCAGATTGAATAGATTGAACTTCTCCTCTTCTTCTTCTTCTTCTTCTTCTTCTTCTTAGTCTTCTTCATCTCTCTCTATCACCGTAGGTTGGAGGAAGCTCGTGCGGCAAGGAATCGCCGGAGCGGCTTCCGACCGACGGATCGGAGTGACTGCGAGCTCTGTTACTGGTAAGAAAAGTACATTTAACACTGTTGTTTTCAAGTTATGGTTGCTGGATGTTTTTGAATGTCATCAGATTGTTCTTGAAATCTCTTTAGATCGAATAGATCATCTTGTGGTTGTGTGCATAAGGGGGGAACAAAGTGATAAGTCGAAATATCTAGGTTTTTATTTATTTGTTATGTAATTGATGGTATTGAGTTATAATTATCCTTATAGATGGTTTCTAGGGTTCTTGAGAGATAGATTTCTTAATTATCTTCATTTATTTTCCGTCATTTTGAAGGGATTTCAAACGCGGACTTGTGTTAGTGGCTTGAGTTGTGTCTTGCGAAAACAATGGCTTCTTTTTCTTCCTTGTAATTTGAAAATCTTAGGATTTGTGGCGCTACTTTCTGGGTTACTTAGTGCTATTCTATGACTACGCTAGTTGAGCATTTGGGGTCTAGTGTGACGCTAACTAGACCCTGTTTCTAATTATTGACACCTGCTAAATTCCTCTTAAAATTATGGTATTGAAATCAAATCTTCGTGGGCCTAAGATATATGCTGAAACAAGAGAGTTTAATGCTCTTTCCAAGTGGATCTATAAGTCACAAGCTTATGCTGTCCTAGGTGCCTTTGCCTTAGTAAACCATATCAGGTTATGCATTATAACGTTCAAAACATATTCCAAGGCTTTTCTATTGCTTTTACTGCTAGATTTGTCTGTATGGCCTTGTTTCCGATCAAGTTATTTCTTATATGTTGCTTTTGCTTTTTCGGTTTTTCCTTTTGGGTAAATTAGATGTAGAACAATCATGAATTTCAGTTAATTTAGCATGCCATGAACCTTCAGATTCTGCTTTTTCTTTTATGGACATTTTTCTAACGCCATTTTGTCAATTAAAGCAGGAAATTTTGGATGGAATACTATTTACTTACAGTCCATTTTAAATTTTGCTGAGAAATCTTTTTCAGTTCTTATCTTCTTGAATAATCTTGTATTGTTTGACCAACTGACTTTGTAATAGATAAGTTTAGCTTTATCTACTACACCGATAGGTTAGCATATGTAGATGAATATTGGCCCGACCCGTTTAAAAATCTGACCCAAGTTCACAATATTTCTGTAATCTTTGTGACAGAAATCAGCGTGGATACTCACTTGGAGTAAGGTGATTTGCAGCTCCTGAATCATTTTCATCATGCCTAGCTGGAAAAGTGACTCCGCCATTAAGCTAATTACATACTCTGAGGAGCTTGTGGATGGAAAACCATTCTATGCTTTCTCCAATTGTCTTCCTGTGAAGGCTTTAAACCGTGAACCTGCTGGTCATGCCTTCCATTCTGCTGCTCTTAAACTTCATGGTTGTGCGGAGGAACCCACAGACAACGAAGGCAGTGATAAGAAAGTCGGAGATGATAAAGAGAAGGAATATGTTCCTTCATTCAACTCGTATGCCAACAAAGGAAAGAAGAAGTCTGGTACGCAGCAACAAGACCACTATGCGTTGTTGGGTTTGAGCAATTTAAGATATCTTGCAACAGAAGATCAGATTAGGAAAAGCTATCGTGAAGCTGCGCTGAAGCATCATCCCGATAAACTTGCTACTCTCCTTCTGGCAGAGGAGACAGAAGAAGCCAAGGAGGCAAAAAAAGATGAGATAGAATCTCGCTTCAAAGCAATTCAAGAAGCTTATGAGGTTTTGATGGATCCAACAAGGAGAAGAATTTTTGACTCCACTGATGAGTTTGACGACGAGGTCCCAACGGATTGCTCGCCGCAAGACTTTTTCAAGGTGTTTGGTCCAGCTTTTAAGAGAAATGCTAGGTGGTCAGTGAATCAACGTATACCAGATTTGGGAGATGAAAACACAAAGCTTAAAGATGTTGATAAGTTCTACAACTTTTGGTATGCTTTCAAGAGTTGGAGGGAATTTCCTGATGAAGAGGAGCATGATCTTGAACAAGCAGATTCCCGCGAGGAACGGAGGTGGATGGAGAAGGAGAATGCGAAAAAAACTGTGAAGGCTAGAAAGGAGGAACATGCTCGAATCCGGACTCTTGTTGACAATGCATATAGAAAAGACCCAAGAATTGTGAAAAGAAAAGAGGAAGAAAAGGCTGAGAAGCAACAGAAAAAAGAAGCAAAGCTGTTGGCCAAAAAGAAGCAGGCAGAGGAAGCTGCTATTGCTGCTGAAGAAGAGAAAAGGCGAAAAGAAGAAGAAGAAAAGCGAGCAGCAGAATCTGCACAACAACAAAAGAAAGCTAAGGAAAAAGAGAAGAAGCTCTTACGCAAAGAACGTAACCGCCTGAGAACTCTCTCAGCTCCTCTCGTGGCTCAGCGCGTGCTTGACATCTCCGAGGAAGATATAGAGAATTTATGCATGTCACTTAACATCGAGCAGTTGCAGAATCTATGTGATAATATGGGAAACAAAGAAGGACTAGAATTGGCAAAGGTGATCAAAGATGGGTGCAATACTAGTAGAAACCACGAAGCCAACTCTAAAGAAAAAGAAAGTGAGAAAACCAAAGATGGTGCAGAGCCTACAAACCGAGTTTCTCAGTTAGATAGCAGTCAGAGGAAACAACCATGGAGCAAGGAAGAGATTGATATGCTGAGAAAAGGAATGATAAAATATCCGAAGGGGACGTCTCGGAGATGGGAAGTTATATCAGAGTACATCGGTACAGGAAGATCCGTAGAGGAGATTCTGAAAGCAACTAAAACAGTTCTTCTCCAAAAACCAGATTCCGCTAAAGCATTCGATTCTTTCCTCGAGAAGAGGAAACCCACTGTTTCAATCTCGTCCCCTCTGTCCACAAGAGAGGAGCTCGGAGAATCTCTACCTACGACGACCACAACGAAGGCACAACCACCCACTAAAGAGACTGTTATTGGGAAAAGCTCGAGCAGTCAAAGCTCGGACAACAATGGTGAAGCAAATGGAAGTTCAGACACAGATGGTTGGTCGGCTGTGCAAGAAAGAGCTTTGGTTCAAGCTTTGAAGACATTCCCCAAAGAGACAAGCCAAAGATGGGAGAGAGTAGCTGCAGCTGTTCCTGGGAAAACGATGATTCAATGCAAGAAGAAATTTGCAGAGCTTAAGGAAATCATCAGAAGCAAGAAAACCGGAGTCTAAAGAAAATCTTTTAGGAGCTCCATGAGAATTTTGGGTTTTTAATCCTCTTGGGGCACCGTTACTTTGCGAGAAGAAAGACCTTGAACTTTTTATTATTTGTAATGATTCATTTGCTTCTGATGTCTAATATACTGAGCCACTATTATATATATTTTCACCTAATCTTATGTATTGTTTGAGTAATATCATTTGTATTAAATATCCTCTACATCGGTCAAAGTCGCTTTGTCATTTTACACACTTGAACCAAACAAATCGAACTGAAGTAGAATGGACTGAATTCGAAATAATTGGGTAAACTCCTTTCTTCATCAATCAGGAGACGGAGAATAGAAATCAAACAAGTTTTTTTTCTTTCGCCAAGTCCATAAATCATCTCTCAACTATAACAAACCGCAAGTCCTCAAGGGAAGTAAGTAGCATGAAAATACAGAAAGATCAAACTGTGATGTAGTTCATTTTGCTACAAGGACCAAACAGGAGGCATATTAGTCCATGCGCAAGACCCAACGCCTCGTGGTGCTTGACCTGATGATGACCCAACTGTCACGTAACTGTCTCCAATGTCGTCACCACCAAGAAGAAGCGCAAGCGCATCGCCCATGCTGCTTGAGTCTCTAACAATCCCAAAACAACCTTGGTCAAGCCAGCTCGACGCAAGTAACACATCAGGTCGTGTTATATCAACCCTCTTTGGTTCCCAAACCTGATCCAACGCTTCTGTCTTTACAACGTTCCCTGCAAAAGCTTCAAATATGAAAAAGGGATTTAAAGAAACCAACAAAGATGCTAAAGAATCAATATGGAAAAAGATTAGATTAGATACCAATCAACAAGTAACTTTGATCGACTCACCTGATAAAACTCCACCTGCACTAAGTTGCGTGGGAATTGGAATCTCGGGGTAAGCCAAATTCTTCTGAGAATCTTCAAATTCACCTGATTTGATCTGGGTTTCGCCGCTACGTGGTGCATTCTGAGTAATATCGGTTGTACAAGTAGTTGAACCGAAACTCTTCTGAGGTGATGACAACAACAAACTGTGTTTCGCACTAGTTTTGATCTTGGCCTCGTGAAGTAACATATCTAGTAGGCCGGTGTCGCATGAAGAGAAACAATCTGACTCCTCTATCTCCGATGGTGGTGGAGATTGAATATAGGCATCAACAGAGTCAAGGAGATCTGAGTGTGGAGGTGATGGTGTCGTCTTCCACTGATCAAATCCACTAGTTTCTGAATATTGGAATGAAGGGAGCTCCAGCTTCACTGCCCCGAACGAGGGCTTAGAAGTAGGAAGCAGGCCATCCGTAAAGGTATGGCTATCTGGAATCATCATATCAGATGAATGTTGGTTCCCGTAAGGAGGATGATCAACATCACAAGGAGAGATACTGCAGGATCTGGGATTCTTTTGTGGAGCAGTATTCTGAAAATGTTCCAGAGATTGGAATTCATGCTTTATGTTACTGCTGCAAATGGGAAACCGAGATCCAGATTCCCGGAGTTGCTTTGGGGAAGGCAATACTGGTGGCATGTAGGTTTCATACCGGGAAGTACTTGCACCAGTTCCTAGCATGTTGCATGCGAACATATCTGATAAGTCAGAAGCTCCAGGTAACAAGCTGGTAGCGAAATTTAGATCGTCAAATAGGACATTAGCTTTGGAATTCCCCAACTGCAAGAAATCTTGATGTCTTCTTCTATCTACCCCAATGATAGTACTCGTTGTATACTCTCCACTCCACTGCAGGTCTTCAACATGGATTTCAGGAGGGTAAAGTGGTAAGCCTGCTCGTTGTCGCCTCTTGATACGAGTGTTCCAATAATTCTTTATCTCATTATCTGTTCGACCAGGTAACTGGTAAGAAAAAATAGAAAGGAGAATACCAGAGATTTAGCCTGTAGGCTCACAAAAAGTATAAATTTATGAAAATGAACCATAATAAGGTAGCTTTCACACTGCTCTAGTCTTACAAAACTACTTACATGTTCAGCCATCTGTGCCCATTTATTTCCCACCTTGGCGTGCATTTCAACAATGAGCTGTTCTTCTTCTTGGCTAAATGCTCCTTTCTTCAAGTTTGGCCTCAGATGATTAGCCCATCTTAGACGACAGCTTTTACCACAACGGGAAAGGCTCGTGTGTTTCTGCACAGCATTCCAGTTACCCTCGCCGTGCTTCTTGACATAGTTAATCAAAATCCTGTCTTCGGTTGAGGTCCATGGTCCTTTCTTCAGGACACTTCCTTTCCCTCTAATTCTGCAGCCATTGCCAATATTATCAGCACCTGGTGATTCGTTATGGATGCTGGAGTGCATACCATCATCACTCTCAACCGTCGTCGTCGTGTAACTCATCTCTTTCTATTTAAAGCAAAACAGACCCCAGCACTTCGA
>OVAY01003544.1:0-10722 GCA_900406395.1 Kernera saxatilis
CATTTGGATATGGGTTGGTTTGGTTTGGATTACCCATTTTGACACCCCTATCGCCGACCCTACATTTTCTCTCATGCGTCTCAATGTACTTTTTTTTTTGTTTTTGTTTTTTTTTTCTCTTTTCCCCTAAATCTCTTTAGCTTAATTTATTTACAAAATTTTAATTAAAAAAATTGCCACAATCACATATTAACTTTCTAAATTTTTATATGAATCTAAAGAGTTCAAATTTGCTATATTTTACGGATATGTAACAGTAATGTACATCGATATTGTATAAAATGATGAACGATGATGATGTAAATGTAATGTTCCACGGTATAAAAAATGTGGTATACAAATGCTTATCTATATTGGTGTACAATCTAATATTAACATTTTTAAGTACATTTAACTTTAAATATTTGCTTGACGTGTTATTTACACATAATGCCATTGTATTTTGTATTAGAAATTTGAATTCATTAAGGGTAATTTCGGATTAACCTTTATACATGTATCCATGTATTCAAACAAACCTCATAAATAATTCTCTAGAATCTCTACTATCCTAACAATCAAACACAATAATTTTTTACATTAATTTTAAAATGAATTATTTATTTACTAACTTATTACGAATTTCCTTAAACAACTTTTGATTAATTACGAATTATTTTCTTAAATTCAAATATCAAATCTGAAAATTTTGAAATTATGGAGCAATCTTCTCACATTAATTCAAAAAGTATTTTTGAAATATTAATTTACTCATAACTAAAAATCTACAAAAAAACATGTGATATGTTTGAAATCTCTTTTTTTCTTCGTTTTAGAGTTATGATCTTTTTTTTACTAAATTAATAATCATTTATTATCTTATTGGCAAAACAAAAGAAATATTGTATACTTGATTTCCATGGTAAAAGATAGAACTACTTAAACTACTTAGTTTGATATATTGGTGAATATATGATATATCTAAAACATAAGAAATTGTAAGTATAACTTAAATATAAGTTTTTTTTTATTGATAATGAAGTTTCAAAATAATATATAACATTGATTGGATCATAAACATCAACGGGTTGACAAAATCTCTATAAGAGTATATATTTCGTTCTAATCTCTTATATATCCCTTAACCATTTTATAATCAATCCTAAACGGGTAATTATATAAAATTGAATGATTACAAGACGATAAATTCTCGACATGTACGGAATGGAATGAGTTTTCCATCCCAAAATGGATAAACCTATTTACTTATAATAATCAAATTTTACGTTTTACAACAAACAAATTTGAGAAAAAAAAATACAACAAACAGACAACAAAACCTATAATTTGTTTATCCATCTAAACTTTTTAATTTATACAAAACAGCACTAAAAATTGAAAATATATAATTTGTTTAATATTTTCAAAAACCCGTAAAAATATAACATTAATATATGAGAGAGAAAAAAATTGTCCTGCGATGTACCGCGGGTTAAATTCTAGTTATATATCATAATGATATACATTGATGATGTAAACTAGCTCAAACCCAAACTCTGACATGGTTATAGTTTGAGTTAATAATGTGAGACTCTCTCTAATAATGTCGTTGTCTTATAATCCATATATTATATTATATGTCATTGACAAAAAATGGTATGTGGAAATGATATAGTATATTTTTTTTTTTTTTTGAAACTAAATGATATAGTATATTGTTACTTGGTTTTGGGATTCATGTTTATACAGAGACATCAATATTTCCGTTTGTAACCTTTATATTTTTTAAATAACTAGTTTTATATTTGAAGATACGACTTTTCAATTTGTAATACTTACTTCTTTTTAATAATATCTCGGAAAAATGTTAATAGTTTTCTACTTTTTATGAATTTGTTTGTTTAGATTGTTCATATTTTCTTTTGACAGATTTTTAATTATGTTATGAAGTGCTGGCCATATACTGTATTTCATTTATGTATTACGTTTGTTTTGATTTTAATTATTAGTGGTCTTCTCAGAGAGTTATCTAGAAGCCCAAACCCATTTGTGCAATTCAGTTATCAAAACCAGGTCATTAAAGTCTCTAGGTCATATATATATATAAGGGCCCTATATTTTTAATCGCACGTGGATTTTCATTAGGAATGCTTCTTTTATCATTTTAAAAATCCGATAATACGGGTTAAAGATGGACAAATTCGTTAGGTAAAAAGTAAAAACACATTGTATTAAACATTTTGGGTCAGAGCCAACTGGCCTAACAATACGGGCTAAAGATGGACAAATTCAGTTACCAATTTCTATGATTGAATCAGATTTTCACTTATATTCGGTAAGTTGACCAAATAGATTTAATCCGATGGTTTAATGAAACTTTAGACAGAAAAAAATACAAAGCAAAGATATCAAAAAGCTTGGTTAGGAATTGGATTGACTTTTTTTACCGAATCATTTAAATTTGTTATAGAAATAAGTTCGTATCAATGACATTTTATTATAAACATGACTTCTAATCATTTTCCAAATATGTAAAGGGATTTAGCCCAGGAATTCCGACTTCATGAAATCCAGAAATCGTTTCTTGTACTCCTCGGGGCAGATCACGGTCGGTTGTCTCATTTTAATGGTGGATTTAAACGCTGACTCCATCTTCTTCATCGCGTTGTACGGTGTGAGGTAGTCGATGATCCCACACACGAGTTCTTCATTTTGTTCGTCAACTCCAATAAGAAGTGAGTAGTCCATTATGTTTATACCCTGTTAAACATGACATTTTAGTGAAATAGAAAGTCTAAAGTTAAAGAAAATAAATAAAACTCATCTCACAGTTAGAAATGTAGCGTCACTCGAAATAGCATATTCCAAATCCTTTTTCTCGTAGAGGCTCATCTGGACTCGAGAGACGTTCATATCCTTCATAAAGCTTTGATCAAGACGAACTTCAGATTCTGGAGCTGAACGATCCGGTATCCCCTTCAAATCGTATTGTCTCCTAAAACTTCTGTTCAGAGCTAAATTCTCCATTACGACCAAAAACTTTGATTTGCTCAAAGTAACCTGCAACACATGAAACAACAAAAGATGAGATCAGATAAAAACTGCTGCTGCAACAAGTTAAGAGAATCAGCAGATATACCTAATAGATACCAAGTATTTTGGCGAGGCAAGTTTTTGTGGCTGAGTTTAGGTAGTCGAAATACTTGACACCAAACTCAGCAAATGACTCATACTCCACCTTGCTGATTTCCTTGATAATCAGCTTTCCGTCTCTTGTTCTCGAGAAAAGAGCACCGCTTTTCCCGCCTTTCGCATCCCAAGTACCACACCTACTCAAAGAAGTTATATATTCTTCTTCTGACAATTTGCACTTCTTCCTTAGTTCTTGAAACTTGTCTGCATGTAGAGAGAAGACGCGATTCTTGTCGTTGGCCTCGGCAGACTTCGTAAGCGCACAAGCAATGAAGCTTGACACTTCATCCACACGAATCCGAACTGATTGTGAGGATGAAGTGTCTAGAATCCCATCCTTCCCCGATGGTGGGAACTCTAACTGTGGACGAGCAACCAAATAAAGGTTGATGAAAGGAGCTTGTTTCGAAGTTTGTTGTATCCTTTCCTAACAAGCCCTTTCATCAACTTCAACTCATCTATAGTGGTGCCACTCAGCAGAATCTGCAACAATAAACAATGGTTTCAATAAAAAATTATGTGATCTTAAAAAAGCAACAATCTAAAAATTGTTACCGTCAGACTTCCACAACCCTCAAAACGAATAAGTTGTTTTAGGGTCTTGTTGTCATTGCGCAAGCCTTCTGCGATCTCTTCACACTCGAAGAGAGTGCAACTGGAAAGCGATGAAAATCTTCTAAGACGATGCTTCATCTCCTTAACAGCAGTAATTTTCTTGGAGACGAAATATTTTTCATACGACACTTGCCCGAGATTTTTCTAGCGACATAGCAGAGCTTATAGCTTCCATGCTTTTCTGTTAAGCATTTCAATCAAAACATTAAAAACAAAAAAAAACAAAGTTACCAATTGCAATCTCTAATCATCAAATTACTTCACCTCTATGTCCAAAGATCCTTTCCAGGAAAGGATTTGGATTTTTGATTTCTCATGCATCTCTGGCGTTTCTGAATTAGGATGCTGTTTGGGCATGTCTTTATGAGCAGGTGATTTGCTAAAAACCAAACCGTCGAAAAGGGAACTGCATCAAATACATGACAGAAGGAGAAATTCTATCAAATACATGCATAAGGAGAAATTCTTTCAGGGCATTGCTCTCTGTCTTACAAATAAATTCTATCTTATCTACGCCAATGTTTGTAGCCAAATCAACAAATACCTATATACCTTTTAGCAGAACATTCAATGCATTTAATCTTCAAGGGTTTGTTCAGATTATCAGGCTGTGCAGCAGTCTCTAGTAGCTCAACAGTTTCACATATCCACTCTCCGCTTAGACCGGCAGACTTGGCAGATGTGGTTAGAAATTCTCTCAAGGTTTGTAGAGCTTCTTCCATGTTTCTGCAAACAAACATTGAAAAGAAGAGCAGTCAAATTCACTATTGATTCGAAGTCAAAGAACAATTAAATCGCCTCTGTTTTGGATTTCCAAACGAGTAGACTCAATCCTTCATTGATAAGGTTTCTTAGAAACAAACAATAAATCAAGAAATTATGCATTAATAAAGATTCAGAAACTCGTATGAACGACTATTCCTCTGGAACTCAGATCAAACTCGGGATCGTTTCTTGCCAAAGTAGAAGAATGCGTGTGTTCTTAAGGCAAACAATAAATCAAGAAATTATGCATTAATAAAGATTCAGAAACTCGTAAGAACGACTATTCCTCTCGAACTCAGAGCAAACTCGGGATCGTTTCTTGCCAGAGTAGAAGAATGCGTGTGTTCTTAATGCAAACAATTAAGACAATCTGAGTTTAACCTAAGTAGAAGCGGGAGCTTCGCCTAAGAAGAAAATGAAATACAAGAGAAACGAAATCCCTAGACAAGAAAACAGTAGCGAGACAATGTATGTGGAATCGATCAAAAGATACCTTCGATGTAGATTAGGGACTATGATTTGAGAGGTTTTATCATGGATTCCTTTTTCTCAAGAGCTCACGAAACAATGGCAGAAAGAAGAAGAGAGGAAAACAAGTTGATTACGCAGAGATGAACACAAGAACTCTCTGTTCTATGTTGATCCTCTGTATTTATAGTTGCTCTGCTTTCTTTTGCTTCTTCAACGATCCCACAAAATTAATAGGCGAATTATCCAGTTTTGGTCTAGCTTTAGTGATTCGTATCATCGTCACATTCTACTAATATACTCTAGATTAAGTAATGATGATGATTCATGAGCATGTGGATCACTTTTGAAATATTTGTTGTTTTCCAAAAATATACAAAAGAGGTTTTTACTGGCACAAAGTCTAAGACTCGAATCCGAGTGGAGCTTAAGAATTGCATACCGGAGACTGATTTGTATCATCGTCACATTCAGCTAATATTCTCTAGTTTAAGTAATGATGATGATTCATGAGCATGTAGATCACTTTTGAAATATTTGTACTTTTCCAAAAATATACAAAAGGGGTTCGAATCCGACGTTTCTTTGGTCTAGCTTTGGCGATTTGCGTAGTAATCATGTACATGTGGAGTTTGGGAATTGCATAACAAGAAGTAAAAAACCAAAAAGGGTATTCTCTTTTTAATCTTTTGAAGTTAGAGCCTAATTTCCGTTGCTGTCGATTTTGGATATTACAATATATACCATCTGGTTATATGTATACTTACCAATTGTTATAACATAATTAGCGTAGGTTTAACTTCTTGTGATCGGTTAAAATATACAGACTCATATAAGTTCTAAAATTAACATGTTATTCGGTTGGGATAAAATTTAAAATCCCTATATAAAATGTGTTTGATGAATGATTCATGAAAATCAATAACTAAACTATATATTGTAAATTTGAGTAGCTATTAATTTACAATATATACTGAAACTGATTTTATAACATTCACAAGTCAATACCATTTTTAATTCATAAGGTTCACATTAGTTTAGTAACAGTCATATTTTTTTTTTTAAAGATCGTGTTAAAATATGCGCTTGATTAATGGAGTTAATTAATAAACTAGGCAGATGAACTCAGTTTGGTATGCATAATTTATTACTCCCACATTATTTTAATTCCAATGTGGGACAAATGCAACACTTACTCAAATTTTACTTGTCTTATAAGCTTTTAATTAAAACTATCCATTTTAAACCTCAATTCCGTGGGTCTTGAACTTGACCCGAGAAAGAAATAGGGCGGGGGCGGGTCAAAAATTGGATTGATCGACAATATCTTTTCTCAACAAGTTTACATATATATTAAAAAAACAATATCTTTTCAATATTTGATAGTACTAATTACTATAACAAACATTATGATAACTATTTGCGTAACATACTCCTCTCAAATCCTTAATATCTTATACGAAAATGAATGACATATCAGGATATTTTCAGATGCATTACAAGTTGGATGACAAATGGTTTAATTTTAACTCTTATCCATTTTTCATCTAATCTAAATACGTAACAGCAAACATGAGGTAAAGTCAAAAGTTAACCAACCTTAAAATAAATCCAATTGATAAGGGGTGTTGTGTTGTGTTTTGGACTGTACATCCTTCTCCGTTACTACATTACATATTATATCACCAACTTACAAGTAATACCTGCCATGGAATGAACAAATGCATATTATTACTTAAAATTTGAGTTAATCTAGAACTATCTACAGTCATTTTTTTCGAAAGACAAGTGTGAGAAGTGTATCTTATCTTTGTTACGCTTCTTCTTTATCTTTCACACAAAAAAATTTTATCATCAACAGATCCTGGAAAAGAATACACTTATTAATAAATAAATCAACATTATTAGACTTAAAATTTGAATACATGACAAATAAAGCGACGTCTAGCTATACTGTAAAAAATAAATTTAGTTAAACACGGAATTGGCTCTAAATTTAGTTAAACACGGAATTGGCTCTTTGGTTCCCAGTATCTGATTTGCTGGATAAGAAGATACTAAAACTGAATGTTGGAGGACTCAAAAGCTGGTATAAACAAGTCATCTCCAAGATCTTAGCTAATCGCCTCAAAGCTATCCTTCCTGAGGCTATTGAACCAAACCAGTCTGCTTTTATAAAAGGGCGCCTCTTATTGGAAAACGTCTTTTGGTGAATGGTTATCATAGAGCCTCAAGCTCTAATCGCTGCACTATTAAGTTCGACATCTCCAAAGCGTTTGATACAGTTAAATGGTCCTTCATTGCTACCGTCCTTCAGGCAATGGGCTTCCCGGCTTTGTTTATACACTGGATCTATGTATGCATCTCAACTGCTTCCTTCTCAGTCTCAGTTAATGGGAATCTTGAGGGTTTCTTTACTAGTGCTAGAGGACTTCGCCAAGGGTGTTCGCTGTCACCTTATCTCTATGTCATCCTCAACAATGTGTTGTCTAAACTCCTCAACAACGCCGCGACAACGCATAAATTTGGCTATCATCCGTCTTGCAGGGAGGTGGGTCTCACACACCTAAGTGTTGTTGATGACCTGTTAGTCTTTACCGACGGTTCACCCTCCTCTTTGAGTGGAGTATTGGAGGTGATGGATCACTTTGCTGGTATATCTGGATTGCACATCAATGCTGCAAAATCTTCTATTTATATTGCAGGTGTGAATAATTTGAGGTTACGAAATGCAGCAACTGCTAAAGGCATGAATGTGGGTACGCTACCTATTCGTTACCTTGGGCTGCCACTCACTACTTCTTCAATGACCGCATTGGATTTTGAACCCTTGGTTGACAAGATTCGTGATAGGTTTCTCTCATGGACCCATCGAGCCTTATCCTTTGCTGGCCGCCTCCAGCTTATTCAATCTGTCATCACAAGCATCTCCAACTTCTGGAGCTCTGCTTTCATTCTGCCAAAGCGTTGTCTGGATATCATAGAGCGGTTGTGTAGTGCTTTCTTGTGGTCAGGGACACCCAATGATACCCATAAGGCTAAGGTATCTTGGGAAGCTCTCTGTTTCCCAAAGTCAGAAGGTGGTTTGGGGATAAGACGAATTCGGGATACATCTAAGGTTTTTGCTCTTCACCTTATTTGGCGCTTGTTTTCTCTCTCAGGATCTCTCTGGGTTGCATGGACTCGTCATTATCTACTTAGATCAGGTTCTTTTTGGAGTGCTAAGCATGGAGTTAAGGGGTCCTGGACATGGAATAAACTGCTTAAAATGAGGGATCTAACCTACCTTTTCATTAAATTTGAAGTCCATAATGGGGAGAAAACATTTTTCTGGTTTGATGATTGGCTGAACTTGGGCAAACTGATTGATATTACGGGAGAGCATGGTACTCGAAACTTTGGAATCCTCCGTAATGCAACTGTTGCGGAGGCCGCTTCTGGTTCAGAGTGGCGCATAAGGGGTGGCAGGGGTCGAAATTATCCGGCACTACGGGCCCAAATTCAAGCAGCAACTGTGCCACAAATGGACTTGGGCGAAGACGTGGTACTTTGGAGAGAGAATGAGGGTGTTTACCGACACCACTTCTCGGCCACTAACACTTGGGATCAAATTCGTATGAAGCGGGATAAGGTTGCCTGGAGTCATGTGATCTGGTTTGCGCAGGGAGTCCCACGATTCTCTTTCATTGTCTGGTTGGCTATACAAGATCGATTATCTACAGGTGTTCGAATGCGTAGCTGGGGTCAAGAGCAATATTGTTTACTGTGTGGTGAGCGAGATGAAACAAGGGATCACCTGTTTTTTGCGTGTCCTTACTCTTATACTGTATGGTTGGCTTCAGGTGGCGCTCTGGTTGGTTCATCCGCTACTCCAGATTGGGATGACACTTTCACGTATATCATTGCCCCAAGTATTAGTCGCATGGATTACATACTCTTAAGGTTAGTTTTCCAAGCTATACTTTATCACATTTGGCTGGAGAGAAATGCACGACGCCATCGTCAAAATTGGTCCTCGCCTCAACACCTCGCTCGGACAATTGAAAAAGTCATTCGGAATCGGATTGTGTCCCTCCGCTACACAGGCCAACACAGAAATGAAGGCCTTCTCAGGAGGTGGTTCGAAGTTAGGCAACTTTAACCATACTCTTTCTCTTTTGATTTCTTAATCACTTTCTCCCTAGTGTATCAAAAACTTTATTTTCTAGCACTCTTACGTGACAAGTATTATAGTTGAATAATAAATTTGAAATTTCATCAAAAAAAAGCTGGTAAAATTGTTCACAAATCAAATTAATTTTCAAACAAAAAAAAACAAGACAACTTCAAGGGAAAAACAAATTCTAAAGTAATCTAGCCCACAGTTAATAACATACCTTTCATTAGGCATTTGATCCGTAACCATTAGAATTAGTTTACTCAAAACCTCTGCGATTCCATCTGTCTTGAAATTGAACATACATCCATCAAATTCCTCGGCTTACGCTGTTATTACGGCATGCGATGGGGTTTCAGATTGAAATCTTGAACCTTTGAACTCCGAAGGTGAGTTTATCGGGTTTGGTGGGTTACGCCGGCGATCACTCATGGGGGATGGCGGTGAAGATTTGTCGCCGGTTGCCTTGCCTTCTTAAACCGGATGAAAGCTCTGCACTTTTCTTCCGGCGAGGTTGAGGAGGTTTTGGTTTTTCAGATTTGCTGTTGCCGATTTTCTCCTTAGTGGTTTTGGCCGTGGAGATGCAACTCGCAGGCTCTGAATCGGAAACCGGAGATGGGTACTCCGGCGACTACGTTTTCCGATCCGGCGTTTAGTGTCCATCTTCTCCTCTTTTACCCACCGGTTTCTTCCAGGAAGGTGTCCGAGTGATTTCCAAGCCCAGCTTTTTCCCTTTGATTTTCTTCTGAATCCGATCTCCGCCATGTACTTTTTGTAGGATAATCTCAAAACCCTAAGAAAAGAGAGAAGACGAAATATATTTCATTGATTCATTTTCGCTTAAACCTTGAGTTTTTACAAGACAACGTTTTTATACTCGAAGACACAAATGCAAACCCTCACAATCTCTTCTTAATCGTTTGACACTTGTCATGCATCCCTTGAGGTGTGAGATCCTAAGACTGCAAACTTGTTGGAGAGCGTGATTTGATTTGTTGTACGGAGGATTGCTCTCTCTGCTATTTTCTTGTCGTTATTCACACTCGAAGAAGAAGACCGTTGTGGCTGAAGTTGACTGGGCCGATTCTTCTAGTTTGGGCCCAATGCTTCTTCTTCGTTAGTGGACTGCTTCATCTTACGCTGGCCCATTTCTTCTTTCTCGATAATGTTTGAAGTTTCTGACGGAGAAAGAGTCTCTCTGTTGATACTTTTCTGTTCCGGTGCCCTTTGGGGAGCGATTAATAATAATTTAAGTTTAAACAAAACAAATAACACGTAAGCTTATTTTGAAGGACAAACCAACAGGAGAGAGCTTATGTGTTTTTGTTGTTTTCAGAAGGTGGAACAGTATTATCCACTTTTTAGATGGTTAAACAATATTTTTTTGATATATTTTTAAACTAGGTGACGGGCCTGCGCCTTGTGGAGACGATTAACAAAACCAATTTTATAATATAAGTTTGTATTAGTATTTTAAAACGCTCAAATTAAAAAAATTTAAATAATTACATTTCTATTAAGTATAACAATACTTGAATTTTACAAAA
>OVAY01003545.1:0-10715 GCA_900406395.1 Kernera saxatilis
CCTATAAATAGAGAGCAAAATCACTATTTGTAAACACACAACACAAACACACAAATATTCTATCAAAGAATAAAATCTCTTTCTCTCAAATATTTTGAGATCTTATTATCCAAAGGTTATAAATTTTTGTCTTTAATTTATTATTATTTTTTATTCAAATCTTTTATTTANTTTTTGTCTTTAATTTATTATTATTTTTTATTCAAATCTTTTATTTAAAACACCAAATGCTTGTCATCTTAGAGAAAATTTAAAACCAAATATAGCACATACAGTATATATTTGTATAAGTTATACCCTGCCCACACATATAATTAGTTATTGGATAATGTTTTGTTAGGCGAGTGATTGTATTAGGGTTAGGATTTATGTATATTATTAGTTAAAAAAACCAAAATTTATCTAATGCAGTCTATGTACTAGAGGAGATACTGTTGACCAGTACAAACCACACAGCCTATAGTTGACATGCACTTGTACAAAATCACTCATTAACTTTACTACCTACCTCCACAACTTAATTATCCCACCTCTTCATTATTGCTACCAATTTTTTTAAGAATCTCCTTTCTTATTTATATTACATTTTTCTTTGGGCCAACATCTGGCGGTAAAAGCCATTCAGTTTACTGAATTTCACTTTTCTGTGTAAATTTTTACCATTACCCACTTCTATGTGTAGTTATTCTCTCCTACTGTTATTACAAACTTGATCATGCGATTAATATCTTGTCAACACTAAATGTACGCAATCAAATTGAAATGACGATTAGTATCTTGAAAAAATGGTTTGTATTATGACATATTAAAATCGTAAGTAAAAAAGAATTCACTCAGTAGTTTTGAATATATGTAGTAGCGATTATGTACAAATAAGAGAAGTTTCTTTGATAAAAAATTTTCCAGCAATAAAAAAAAAATTTGTTGGCATGTTTATTAGAAAAAAAGTCCAAAAGAGCATGATGCCATATATGTCAAGCTTCTCACTTATTGTAACAAAACGAAAGGCCACCATACACTACTCATTCAAATCCATCCCACCAACTCACATCTAGAAGCAATTATAAGTTCAACTCTCTCTCTCTCTCTCTCTCTCTCTCCTCCCCTATCATCTAGAAGCAATTGTATATATCTATGTGTGTGTATATATCCCTCTCTAGCTTTAAGTCAAAACCCTATATAAACTAGTATACACCAAAGCTTTGAACCTTCAACCAAACCCAAAATCCAAGTGCCCCACCAAATGCTTCAATCCTCTTCCACTACACAAAAAAACAACTTAATCCCTTTATACCCTTTTAGCCAAAACCCTCGCTAAAAGCCAATCCCCACTAAATAATTAAATAACACGAACAATTGGTCATATTGCCTCTATATATAAATAAGATTTCATCAAGAAATAAGATCTAAACCGCACAAGAGAAAAGAAAACAGTATGGGAAGGTCACCGTGTTGTGAGAAAGCTCACACAAACAAAGGAGCATGGACGAAAGAAGAGGACGAGAGGCTCGTAGGTTACATTAAAGCTCACGGCGAAGGCTGCTGGAGATCTCTCCCCAAAGCCGCCGGTCTTCTCCGGTGTGGCAAAAGCTGCCGTCTCCGGTGGATCAACTATCTCCGGCCTGACCTTAAGCGCGGGAACTTCACCGAGGAAGAGGACGAGCTCATCATCAAGCTCCATAGCCTTCTCGGCAACAAGTGAGTTCCTTAATATCTAGTCTCTATAGGGACTAAAAAAATCTTGGAATCTCGATGTCTAAAATATATATATTCGTTTTGTTGTTGTTGTTGATAGATGGTCACTTATTGCTGGGAGATTACCGGGAAGAACAGATAACGAGATAAAGAACTATTGGAACACACATATACGAAGAAAGCTTATAAATAGAGGGATTGATCCAACGACTCATAGACCAATCCAAGAATCATCAGCTTCTCAGGATTCTAAACCTACCCAACTAGAACCTATCACGAGTAACACCATTAATATCTCCTTCACTTCTTCCTCTTCCATTCCAAAGGTCGAAACTTTCCGGGAAAGCATAAATTTTCCGGGAAACCCAGAGAGAATCTCAATGCTTACGTTCAAAGAAGAAAAAGATGAGTGCCCAATTGAAGAAAAGTTCCCAGATTTGAACCTTGAGCTCAGAATCAGTCTTCCTGATGTTGTCGATCGTCGTCAAGGCTTGGTGGGAGAGGGAAAGTCAGCAACGCCGCGTTGTTTCAAGTGCAGCTTAGGGATGATAAACGGCATGGAGTGCAGATGCGGAAGAATGAGATGCGATGTGGTCGGAGGCAGCAGCGGCAGTGGCAAGGGGAGTGACATCAGCAACGGATTTGATTTTTTAGGGTTGGCAAAGAAAGAGACCACTTCTCTTTTGGGTTTTAGAAGCTTGGAGATGAAATAATCTCAAATTTAGGCCTAACTGTACAAACTTTTTGCCTAGAGAATTTGTATGTTGAATTTTTAACTATATACACAAACGTAACATATTTTTCTTAGTCTTCTTACATTGCAAAAAATATTAGATACCGGATCTAGGAATTACCGGTGATCAGAATTCCATAGAGAAATCAAGTAGAGTTTGAGTTTAATAGTTTAAACCTATAGAGATTGTAGATCGATCTCTTGATGATGAGACCAACAGCTAAAAATCGTATAATATGATATGTAAGATAAGTTTCTGTAGCTAGTAAGAGGTTGGTTGCCCAAAAAAAGTCCTTATCCAATGTTGGAGATAAGCCAAAATAAGGAAGAAAAAGATTATTAGTATGGCAAGATACTTCATCACATAATACTTAGATTACAAAGAGATGGTATCTAATCATGCTCTCTAATTAAAGGTCTAAGAAGAACATGCATGAAATGAAAAATAAATCGCAAGTGGAGAGTTGAGGTTTGTGATTAATTTGGCACGAGTAGATAAGTTGTAAGAGAGGAGGGTAGGAGATAAATTAATGTTAGATATAAAAGGAAAATAAAAAATATGAGAAAAAAGAAACCATAAATGAAGGAAGCAACAACCAATGGACCCTTTCTTCTACCAAACTCTATTTATTTCTCACTACCCATCTCCCTACCAACCTATATACCAACCTTTCCTCATCTTTTGTCCACTTACGATCCACATATACATACATATCACTATATATATCCACATGCATGCATACAAAAAATGTAGAGGAGTTTCATTGAATGTCGCCACATGCTTGAAATTAGAAAGAGTGACTCGTAAAGTAAAACATTGTTCTATCGTAAGATGCTTATTAAAACCGGTGTTGGATATGTTCATTGCTCTCCTCAAAGCTACAAAACCATCCTTCTACTACTATCTCATCTCAAATCCCAAATTAATAGATACTCCTATATTTTTTCTTTTCTTATAAATACTCATTACGTGATAAGTTGCTGACACTACATATAACCATATTTGCTAAATAATTAAAACGCAGTAGCGACCACTGCAATATGTCACCAATAAGTATTAAGTATTTTGGTGATAAATTTTTACGGTACCAGGTCCATTGTGGTACATAACAAAAAAAGTTGTCTTTAAATTGACCAATTGGTTGTAACTCTTTTTGGGTATAGGTCAAATATCAGTCTGATCTCAGCCAATAGATCTCTTTAAAGATTAGTTTAGATTACACATTTTGATGTAATCACTTGCTTTGGGGCTTAAGCATGGGGTACGGTATGAAGAGACGAGCTGAACAATGATGATGATATAAATACATTTCTCTGGTTACAACAATTAATAAAAATCCGAAATCAATTGTAGCCTAACTAAAATATCAAATGGTTTACAATTGGAAGTGAGGATTATCAAATTACATTTGATAGGATATTAGGAAATGAAAGAGATGGGAGAGAGGAGTGGTGAGAACTGAGGATAAGGAAAAAGGGGAAAAGGACAAAAGATGACCACACAAGTGAAGAAGACAGACGCACCTGCCCTCCTCTTCTTCTTTGTAAAAAAGCGTTGTTTTTATTTTAGTTTATTCTGTTTTTAAAAACGACTTTTTCAAAGGTGTTAGGTAGATGCAATAGAAGCTTCTGTTAGATTTATATTTAGTGTTATTACTTATTAGCCTTGTGACTCTTTTTGTCTTTCCCTATCTTGCTCTAAAAGGGAAGAAAAAATAAAATTTGTAACAAAATTTCCCAAAAAAGTCTAACGATGCCACTTGTCTACTTGATAGTTCATTTTTATATACACAAATTTAGAAATTCCATCTGTTTAGTCTAGTTTACATCTGTTTAGAATAGATGAAGAAGTAATAGCTAGCGGATGAAAAAAGACAAAAATACTAGTTCGCGTATTTATTTTTTGATAATTATATATTATACATATATTATAAATTAAAACTAATAAACTAGCTTTTTATATATAACATCAAACACTTATTATTTTCAAGAGGAATAAAAATGAGGAAAAAAATTTGGGAACCATATGTTTAACGATGATTAATTGTTTTTCTACTTAAATAGTGTAATTATTTAGAAACGAAGAGAAATTCATTACTTTTTCATTTTTTTTCTCTATAATGGTCATCATTTTTTTTTTTTTTGGCCAACAATGGGCACCACTCACATTTATTATTTTTTTCCATTTATTTGAGGAATTATTATTGAATTGTTTTCATAAATGATATGAAAAGTGACTCACGAATTACAAATGCAGATAAAGAGCTATTATCTTATGTCTAATGTTGGTGCCTTTATTTTTTTGGTCAAACTATGTTGGTGCCTTTCAATTTAGAATATTAATGATTGTTGTAAGACATCAATTTTAGTTAAAACTTAACACAGTAAAATTACATTTGAATTCATTTTAAAAAAAAAATAATAATGATCCAATGACCCATAAAACGTTATGATCGACCTTTTGATATGGTATTTGGAATTTTAAATCTCCAAAAATCGAAATCGGTATTAAGAGACTTAGTTTCTAAATGCCCATTGATCCAGAGCCCAATGAAATTAAGAAGGTGGTCGTGCGTGTGACTCGTACAGTACTAATTATAATAACATTAAAGAGAAAGAAGAGACCGCAAAACAAAGAGATTAATCAAAGAGTTATTCATCAGTTCCATATGATCGCTGTATCAAACCAAAGAGACGAGAGTAATTTTATTGAGAGCCATTATTACGCCTCCTTCACTTCTTCTCATCCTCACCTTTGCTACTACTCTCTTCCTCCTCGTTACGCTGCAATTTCAACATATTGCATTATCAGAATCTTCTTTGCTAAATGACAAGATGTAAAAACCAATCAAGACGACGCACCTTTGATTCGTCTGGCAGAGACTCTAGCAGCGCTTTAACCGCTGGATCATTTGGATCCACCCCGGGAAGCTGTGTGTGTTCACAAACAGTTAGGACCAAACTAACACTACTACTTTTCTCTTTCATTTTGCTTGTAGAAATCCATTTAAGTAAAGCTTACCGATGAGAGCACAGATGATAAGAAAGCTTGATCTCCTAAGAGGTTTCCAGCACCTGTAGCTTCACTCGACTCTTCCCCACTCATTGACATTTGCAGAGCTGCACATTGATCAAGACGATATATAAGGGTCTGTCTTTCATCAAAACACACAAAAGTATCATATTTATCTTTTACCACACAGCTCTGCTCACCTAAAGCCAAATCCTGGTCTTCATCCGCTGCTTCTGACATGTTTACATCACCTACGGACATAGCAATTGCCTGATCTAGCAATGCGTTGTCCTCATCCTGCCACAAAATTTCTGGGAATTAAAAAACTTGTATGATAAACAATCTCTGCCTGTGGCTATATAAGAATGCCATATTAAGAAGATCTGGCACACAAAATGACTAACGACTAACCATCGGTTCGGCATTCTTCTCAGTTGTCCTAGCAACCGTCTGCTGAGAGGCAGACGATGTCTCCCCATCTTTGTCTTTCTGACCTGCCTCATCGGCTGCCTTCTTAGCAGCAGCCTCTTGCCTTGCTCTCTCCTCCTCCATGGACACCCGAAGAGCGAGAGCAAGCTCTGGATCGATATTTGGATCCACACCAAAGTCAAAGTCACCACCTGCTGCAGCTGCAGCAGCTGCCGCAGAAACATACCCACTTGCACCCTCATCACCAGTGAATACAGGTGTGCTGTAAGAAAATTTTAAGAGTTACACACTACGAAGATAATTTCAACTAGAGACACCATGGTAACAACACCTGTCTAGATAAAACAACCAGATAAAAACAATGATATATAATTTTTGTAGTATTGATAAAAAAATCAAGACTCCAGAGCTCAAAGACCTAAACAAAACCACATGCAATGCCCTTGTCAACCTGGATAATGTTTAAACTGTTCCATCTCCAATGTACATAAACTAGAAAAGTTGGACCAAGGAAGAAATTGCATTAAACCTGAGCAGCACATCTGAGAGGGCATTGGCTCCAGATGGGACATGAACAAGGTGGCTACCATCGTTGTTATTCACAGCTGAAAGGAGGGCCTCCAGTTTCTGAGGCTTTTCCTCATCATCATCTTCTCCAAAATTGACAATGTCAAGAGAGACACTATTCTTTTTGAGCCTTTTCCCAACAATCTCTAAGGCCTTCTTTTCATACTTGATTGGACTAAAAAGCAGAAGCACAACACAAATATCAGATAACAATACCAAAAAATACTATGGACACAAGAAATTCAGTACCTTCCAGCAAAAACTATAATCCTTTGGCGTTGATTCTTGTTTTGGCGATGCTTAAGAGCTAGTTGGGCAATCTGGATCGCTGCTGTTAAGTTAATCTCTCCTCCCACATCGAGGCCTGAAAAGATGGCGCAAGTAGCAAAACTGATGTCAAAAGCGATAGCAAAACTAGAGCAACTTCCAATTGCTTTCAGTAGACTTACCGTGCATACACGCCAAAATTTTGCCAAGATCAGAGGTAGGCGTTGTCAGAACTCTAACTCCTTTCCCTGCCATTGTCAAAATCCCCACCGTATTCTCCGGATTCGACTGCAATTGCAAACCAAAGATCCCTAAATCACACCCAACAGCCCAAAACCCTAATCGAATCCAGTGTTCAATTTACCTGGGTTTTCGCCCCACATAGAAGGTTAACAGCTTCCGTCTGAGCCTGTAACCTAGACGGAGAGTAATCTCCGTTTCGCATCCACTCGGAGTTATCGATGCATATCATAGTCGCCTGGGCAGAAATCAACCACAAAACATCGAAAACAGTGATAATTAAGAATCAAACAAAGGAGATCAACGAAGACAGCGAAATACCCAAATCCAGAAACAGATGTAATTCGAAAATCACCTCGAGAACCATTGTGTCGAAAAGTAGAGAGAACCTTCAAATTGTCGTAGAGAGAAAGTCAGGACTTGCGAGATTTAGAGTTTTAGACCGATAAGCGTGACATGTGCTTATTAAATAGGCCTTAATATTTTACTTTCTTCTTTAAGACCCTACTGTTTTATGTTTTTTTTCATTTTAAGCCAAAACGATTCGAAGGATGAACTTAGCCCAAGACACACGTAATAAATAAATTAAAGAAACAGAGACCACCTTAAAGTAATTCCTAAAACTAAGTCTTTTTATTCAAGATTACCCCATAACTCTACATAACGCCAATATAAACCCCAAGAAGACAAACGACAATTCACCAGATTCACTCTACCCAGGAATTTACAACGGTGAAAATTGAATGTAAAAAAAAAAAAAAAAACCGAATACAACAAGTAGAGAGACATTGGAATCATGTTCTTCTATGCATTAAGAGCATTCGGCATGAGAGAAGATCTTGTGCTTCTGCTGATAGGCAAGTGAACATAGACCTCGTGAACTTCCTGCTTACAAACATCTCCCTTGTCTCGATCAATGGCGTAACAAACATAGATTGTGTCGATCACATTGTCAAGAACATGTACAAAGAAAGCCAGGACCACAATCAGTAAGAGCCACGCCAGAATAGCCACCAAGTACGAATCTATACCCAAGTTGCTCACTCCTTTCAGAACAGCCCATGTCTGATTTTGCGCATCATCAAATCCAATATTAGTTAAACTAAGACAATGAAAGGTATGGTTAGTGAGGAGCAGAAGTTTATACTTACCGCGACTGCATATGCGGCTGAGAGGACAAAGACAATTCCGGTTAGGATTCGAGTAGACACTGTTTCGACAAAAACAGCTGAGAGTAGGTTGCGTCTTAACAGCTCGTAAGTCATTTTGGCAGAGGTGCAGTAGGCTTCACCTGTTATTGCAGCAAAGTTGATGGTGAACTTGTTGAGATAGTCAAGAGCTCCAAGTAAGGCGTTTGCGCAACAACGGAGAACCAAGTTCACTATGCCTCGAGGGTTCTCTTCCCTTGCATTGTCCACGATGGCTCGGACCACACGAACAACGCACATGAGAAGTCCTGAGAGACATATTGTACCAAAGGATTGACCAAATGCGTTCCTGAAGAGACAAAGATATGAAATTAAGAGTAAGAGTTGCACATGACTTTATAGAAACCACAATAGATTCAGAGACTAATACGGATTTGGATCCTGAAAACTATAATCTTTTTATCAGAATTTGCCACAGCATTTTCACATTCGAAGTACCAAACAACGTGAGAGGATGGATTTTCAATACATATAATAACTAATTAAATCCATAAGGCTCTAAGAATACCATGTCTTAGTATCACAGAATATTCAAGAACAAACCAAGTATGAGATACTTTGGATGTGAGTATTGAAATAAGAAATACACTTATGAGGAAACACAACTAAGAGACCTCAAAGCAAGACCACCTTACACAAATTTGAGAAAAAAGCGGCAAGACATAATCCTAAAGTGGGCAAAGCAAATCGAGATTGATATAACACAAGCTTATATTTGAACTAAGAGCATCAAGTGTAAGTGCCACAGTTGATCGTAAGCAAACACTGCACAGCAAAGTTAAGGGGAAAAAACCAAAGTAAACAAAGATATTGTGGTGAATCACCTCAAAGAACTCCGGATGCATTTTTTTGGCATTGACTCTTCCTTGGAGAAATACCATTGAGCAATAGCTCCACTTATCACATAGACTTGCATTTCCACCATTACAGAAAGAGACCAAAGCATAGTTAAAATGGCAAGCGCGTAATACGCAGGAACCCAAGAATCTTCCTTCCACTCACAAAGGTATTCACCATCCAACTCTCTAGGCACAAACTTGCCATTAAACCTTGCAAACACCAAGAACACCACAATCGGCGCATAGTACACCACTAACCCTAGGGACAGCAACGGCAAGACAACAAAAAGCTTCAAGTTTTTGGACAAGGCATCCGATGCAACACCAATGATTTGAATGGTGAGCTCAATTCTGTGCCAATTGGCTACTATGATCCAGACAATGATCCCGATGATCAAGAAAACAAAGACTAGGACAAGGATTCTGTAAGCTAGAGGGAGGGCATCGCTACAAGAAGAGCTAATAGTACAAGCGACGAACCAGTAGACATTGAAAAAGATGGGAAATACGACAAAGAGAGGTAAACAAGCATAAACTATCTGTTTAGTGTAGTGTTTGAGCAAAAGCAGGACAAGAAAACAGAAGGGCACGCTTAAAATTAGCGTAACAACAAGGGTCCAGATCAAATCCTTGTCAAAGACTGAATCAGACGAAGGAATGATACCGTACATGACAGACGAAGAAGCCCAGTAGCTATTCGAAACTCTGGTAAAGGTGGAATTTTTGACGCAAGAGCTAGAGGTGAGATCGTAGGTGAAGGAAGACGAGGTCCCGTAATCACTATTCCTATGAAAAATGGAGAAGATTCCGAAACCGAAAGTGGAGAAGACGAGGAGATGGAAGAGAAGAAGGAAAGGGATGTCTTTGAAAGGTCTGGGACCAAAGTTGTACGAGATCTGAAGAAACTGGGTTGGGTCGGATTCAGGATCAGTTCGGCGCGGAGAATCGAGAGCGGACGTGGAGGGTTTTGAGAGAAGAGGGTGCGAGGGAGAGGATGAGTCGTAGCTAGCAGCGAATTTGGTGGGGTCACCGTCTTCCGCCGCCATGGTCGTCCAAAGAGAGAGAGAGAGAGAGAGAGGGGAAAGCTCCGCCTCTGGAGTTGGGCTAAAAAGTGAAGAAGGTAGCAGAAGACGACGAGACTCGATTTAGCATTTGTATTAGAGTGGCGACGACGACGACCACCGCCCAAGCGGCGAAGCGAAGATGATCAAAAACAATGGTCACCAGAAATTCTGGATTATAATTACTTGATTTAAAACGCATACCGTCCAAAGTTAATCTAATGAACATAGTAGTCCATATTATTAAATGTTAGGATGTTTTGCATATATAGGCATTTTTGTAACATAAATTTGCTATATAGACATTTGTTACTCTAAAGACATTTTTTTTTTTTTTTCAAACAAATTATACCCATTGTGCCCCCAACCAACATTGTCCATCGAGTTATAAGAGGAACAAAAAAAAGAAAATATAGTTAGATGATACAAGATCTAAACCGTTGATTTATAATGATTAGTTTAGATCGTATGGTTGTGACTATAGCATTTATTATTGGTGAAAATCTAAAAAATTCACGCTGCTTCTTCCTCTTCTCTCTCTCTTTTTGTTTTCTTCTTCTTCTTTCCTCTAAAATCAGAAAATCATATTTTTCAACATTATCATCAACTTCTATCTTCACTCTTCAATGCTTTCTATCACCGCCTATACGAACAATAACGTTC